>QAOA01007690.1:18324-30174 GCA_003255065.1 Cercis canadensis | reverse complement strand
TCTGGTTCGATTTTTAATACTGATCACATATGAGAATATATATAAAAGAGGAACTTTTAGATGTTCATTGCAATTATTGACTTTTTAGGTGAAGCTTAAAATAAATACTAATTATTTAATACTATAAGTGGTATTTATATCACAAGTAAAAACGATAATTGAAATCATCTAATACCGTTTACTAAACGAATTTGTGAGACTTACATAGTATTAGTACCATTTGAGGTATTCAATAATTAGCCTAAAAATAGTGCTGTTTGCAAAATAATTTTCTTCACAACTCTGTGCCTTCTGGTAACACATTATTATTTCNCTTTACCAAAAAAAAAAAAGAAAAAACACACTATTATTTATATTGATAACTTAGAAAAGTTTAAATGCATTGACATTGTTTATTATACTTTCATTTTTATCTGCAAGTCAGTATAAGTGTTTGCCATAATTGACTACTTTAGGGTGTGCCAACACCTCCCATATGTGACATAAGTCACATCTTTAGTTATTTTTACACTATTTTGTTGACAAAGTTAATATAATTTAAATTTTATAAAATTAATATCTATATCATATTGAAAAATTTAAGTAAGTTTGTAAAATTTAAATTATATAAACTGTGTCAAAATAATACAATGTAAAACTACAATAATGTAAGAAAATACTCAACTATGATATAAGTCACATCTGAACGTGGTAGGATAATCTCACCCCTAACTTTGGAACCAATTGAAATATTATTGATGAGCAATTAAGCATCCATCATTGTGTGTTTAAAATATTTTTAAATGATTTAATTTTAATCTAGTGATATTGTAAACAATTTACACAATTAGCCAATCATATAAAATAATTTAATGATGTGAAAGATCTTAATTATTTTAATGATGTGATAAAGTGTCTAAACTTTAATTTACAAATCTTATTAAAAGTGCTCTGCTTTATGTATCAATAATATATAACGTATAAAATACTTCATAATGAATTAAATTCTAAAGTTACATAATTTTGAACAAGATTTATGAAAGAATTCATGTAGTTAGGAATTGCATCCTACAAAACTATGATTTTAATACTTATAAACGTTACTTAGAAGAAGTTAGCAAATGTCTATAGGAACCATTTGCATATCTAAAAATGAATAACGGTATTTCTACAACAATCTCTAATTATTATATATGACAAAAAGCATATCAATAAGACGAAAATTCAAATTCAGATTCTGCCATATGATGTGACATAAAATCTGCATTAATCCCCAATTATATAAATTTTCAAAGAAAAATCTCTTATGGATTCTTGCACACCAAGCTATCAATAATCAAATGTATAAGAGAAACAGAAGGAACCAAACAATTGGCTCTCCTTTCCAAATCATGAACCTAAAAGTCAAAGTCTCAACCTTTCTTTATCTCAATCAATTTGTATATAACTCATTTTCAGATCATCAATACCCATTGCTCGCCTAGGACTGCTGAGCCTTACAATCTTAACCACAAAAGTACAAATACCATCCCCAACATACGTAAGCTATTATTGTAATAACCGAACAGAACAAGCCCTCACTAGTGCACACCAAACCAACGTTAACGACATCCCATGACTATCCTCTAAAGCAGGAACAAGCAAAGGCTACAACCACACCACCATAAACACTGGCACTGGCGCAAATGACGCAGTTTCTGCCTGTTCTGTATCTCCACTGCTAGGAGAGAAGTCTTGGCGCGTTGTCCCAACATGTTTCTGCGGTGATATGATATGGTTTTTGCATTCTCCATTACTCGAATCAGAATTTCATTGGGAATCTCACTATGAAGCCATTATGGGAAACCAAAACATCTCAAATCCGACAGAACTTTATACAACTGAGAATTATATAAGGAGTTTGATAAGGATAGCAACTAGGAGACGAACCAGTTGTTTTCTACGGGTGAGTTTGACTTGAGTGATGGTGAGAGAAGGTATGGCATGGTGCAGTGCAGCAGAGAGCTTAGTAACGAGGAGTGTGCCCAGTGTTTGGAGGCCATGTTAGAAAAAGTTCCTCAATGTTGCACACAAAAGCTGGGATGGCAGGTTTTGGTTCCAAGTTGTTTGATAAGGTACCAGAATTATATTTTCTACACGGTCAATAATCAAACAACACCTTCTCCTCCTACGCCTGATTCTCCAACAGGTAACATATTAAATACTTTTGCTCTCTTAAGATTGTTTAGTTTGGCTTTGAATTTTGTTGTCTCTGCACAAAATATTACATTTTATAATCTAACATTATTTTTAAAAATTAATATTAGATTTATTAAAGTTGGATAAAGAAAAGGAAATTTGGAATGCACATAGGCCGCTCAAAATAAATCTAAATTAAAAAATAATTGTCCCAAATTCATGAAAAAGATACCAAAAACTTGATAAAAGTTTGTCAAGAACTTCTTATGCCAATAGATATTTGATTTATTGGTAAGAAACTTGGACTCCTTCCTCAATGACTTGAGTAGTTTGGTTTGAGACCATGAAAAAATGTTGGTAAGGCATTTTAGGTGAATTATGCCTTTAGTTCTGGCATAACTTAGTCGATTCTTTAACTTTTGTTTATAAAAAAGTTTTAGTCATTTTCACATAAGTTGTAATTGTCATATGAAAATTTATTCATCTCAAATTTCTTCTGAACTATTTTGAAATAGATACCTTGTTGGTTTAAAATGGAGTTTTTGGTTTCAATTCCTTTGTTTGGGAGATTAAATTTGAAAGGGAGGGGAGGGGGAGGTTTGCTCTAAACCCTGCACTCTTTTCAAAATCCAAAAATAGTGTTCCTCCGATTTAGAAGATTTAAGAAGAAAAAGGAAGTAATTTATTATCATATCCCTATTAATTTATTTAAATTCCTTCTTAAAACGTGTTCCATATTTTGTCTCCACTTTCCACACTACCCATTCACATAGGGCCGACATCAAGAAATAGTTCTACTGTAGTTTTGTACACTGTACGGAGTAATATTTACAATTTTTTTAAACAAAAAATTAATCACAACATATTTTAAAAAGATCAGTTTATTAAGAGAGACAGAAGTGTATTATGTATATATATTTTTCTTATATTTTTTTACGTGAAAGAAATGTATCATATTATTAATATTATATTAATTATATTAACTTTATTATTAATAAACGATAAATTTGTAAAATTATAAATTTTATTTATTTCTCCTTCTCTTTCTTTACCTCTCCATTGCTGATACCTAAACATCCAAACAAAGAAAAGGAAAGTCCCTCCTAATCCCCTCCTTCCCTTTTCTTCCCTTTCCTTTTTATTTCATTTCCATTTCTTGCCCTTCAACTCCCAAACAAAGCATTAAGGGCAAATAGACTCCGTATTCGTTTCTAGAACTTGTTCCCTATACATCCTGTGGTCAATTTAGAAAGGGGGGAAGGATAAATCGTTCCTAGCTCAGTAACGGGTCAAATTACATAAGCCATTTCGTCTTGGCTTTTGTTTATATTTCTCCATCACTTTTGTTCCGAATCTATCACAATCACAATCACAAGTTAGCACTTCAACCGTCAATGTCCTTTTTCTCATCCAAATCTTCAAAGAAAAATCTCTTTCCACTCTAAAGAATAATCAAATGTAGGAAAAAGTACAAGTAAGCGATTGGCTCTGCTCTCAAAATAATCACTCTAAAGTCAAGAACTGAGCTTCCATTAGTCTCCCCAATTCATCAGCAATTGACCAACTCTTGTATTGAATTTATGAATTTGGGTTGTTGCTAGATATTTTTTTTAACTGTGCATAAATATATTCAATTGTATACATAATCACACGATTAGCAAAATTTAAATAATAAATAAATAAAATCACTTCAACTTGTTTTTTTTTTTTTTATTTTAAACTTATGGGGAGATAGTACTTTGGAAAAAAGGTTATGGAGGGTTCAAATCCATGACCTAAGGAAGGTTGAGCCTTTTACCCAATAATATTATCAATTGAGCTAAGGCTCTTCAACAAATTATTTGAACTTAGTATGCTAATTTTGCAATTTGTATATAGTTGTGTACATTTATGCCCAATTATAAGTGACGTGACAAAAAATGATAGATTGTGGTACCAATATGCCCCCCGTTTTTATTTTGCATTAGATAGGGAGAACTAGAATTTTAAATTAAGATATGTGAGAATGAAGATTTGACCTTGAGACCTCAACCTTGTTGAGAGATCCTTGAACCCATTTTTATTGATGACCATTTTAGACTTAGCCATAATTAATAATATGCCTTACAATTTAGTTGCATGGCAAATTAAATGTCAATGTTATTTTCTCTATCAAAGACAACTAACTATAAGTCACTAGGACACAAGCACATAAAACACAATTGATTTAGGGATCTCTCAAATATGTTGAGGTTTTATGTTTGACTCCCCATCCCCATGTCCTAGTTAAAAAATATATATATAATTCTATCTATCTAATGACCAAAAAAAAAAACTGTAAGTTAATAGGTGTATTTAGTGATAAGTGATTTAACTAGTTTATACCTTCTTATATAAGAGATTTAACTCTGGGTGCCCTTGTATAAGATAAAAACAGAAAAAGACAAAGTAGCTTTACATAGCCAAATATCAAAAATTCAAATATTCTTCAAAGAAAAATCTCTACAAGACTCTTGCACTCCGTGCTAAGAATACTCAAAAGTGGAAGAAAAACAGAAGTAACCAAACCAATGGCCATTTGGCTTTCTTTTTCAAAATAATAAACTCAAATCGAAGTCCTAATTTTCATTTAGTCTCCATAATTCATCAGCAATTGACCCCTCCTACCTTATTCACATAATTCAATTACAGTACTTATAGCTCAAGCACTTCATATTACCCATTGGCAATGGAGGTAACAAAACTCATCACTTTCCTAGTGATTCTGAGCTTCAAAGTCCTCAAAACAAGAGCACAATCCCCAATCTACTACGGAGATGATTGCCACAACTCAAGTTTCTCAAAAGAACAACCTCTCACTAGTGCATACCGAACCAACCTTAACAATATCTTCACATTGTTATCCTCTGACGCTGCCACTAGCATAGGTTACAACCACACCAGCACCGGCACTGGAACCAGAGACGTTGTTTACGGCCTCTACGACTGCCGTCGCGATGTGGTTGGACGCTTCTGCCAGTTCTGTGTCTCAACTGCCAGCAGAGAAATTCTCACGCGCTGTCCAAACCGTATCTCTGCCGTGGCAGTGTATGATTTCTGCATTCTCCGGTACTCCAACCAAAACTTCATTGGAAACCTCAGTATAAACCCTTCTTGGCCCACTTTCGGGTCGAAAAACATCTCGGATCCTTCAGAACTTGGGAAAGCTGAGACCCATATGAGAAGCTTGATAAGAAAGGCAACTGTTGAGACTAACCAATTGTTTGCTGTGGGTGGGTTTGATTTGAGTCCGAATAAGAAAAGGTATGGGTTGGTGCAGTGTAGTAGAGACCTTACTAATGAAGAGTGTAGTCAGTGTTTGAAGGCTATGTTAGATAAAGTTCCCCAATGTTGTGGGACAAAACAGGGATGGCAGGTTTTGGCTCCTAGTTGTTTGATCAAGTATGATGATTTTATGTTCTATGAGTTGAATACTCAAACATCAGGTAACAAATTACCTACTCTTGTGATATATATATATATTTAAATTTTGTTAAAATTTTAGATTCTAAGACAAAATTTACAAACTAGAAGATAAATTCAATATCATTCGACTACAAGTTGTTTGATATTTGTGAAACTAATTATATATTACACAAACTTTAGCATAATATTTTATAAACTATACTATGTGGTAGAGTATAAATTCACTTAGTCCTACTTTAAAAAAAAAAAATTCTCTTCATTGTGCTACAATTTTCTTTTTAAAAAATATCTATACTTATATTTATCTGGTTTCTTTACACTTTGGAATCTGCACACTAAATTTTCAAATTCATGAACAAAGAGTAATGTTGTGTACGAAAACAATACACATAAACTTTACGGTCAGATAGAATCCCAGGTCAAATGGTTCATCTTGATTTTCTGGTTGTTAGATGTAGATTCTACCACGAATGTAAACCAGTTTGTATATTTTATTTGTGGAGATAACATTACATGCTATTTGTAAACAAACATGAAGAAACTGTGTTTACAGTTTTGACATATATTTGATAAGTCAATTTTTTGATATCTTTGTAATGACAACAAAATTATTAAGTGGTAAAAAAGATAGCATATCCCTCACCTTTTTTTTTTTTTTTCCTTGGCTACAACGCTGAATTTCAACTGCTGCTCTGTTTGGTTAGTTCTCCCACTTGAGAATCCTGTAGAATTTTACTGATGTGTAATTACTTATTAATCCTCTCTGTCTTTGACCATATCCATGACTTTTTTTTCCCAGTATTAGACTGATATAAAGCATTAATGGAGGATTCTTTTCATTTTTCTTCTCTCATTTTTTAAAAATCCATGAAGGCAACAACTAGGAGGTCTATTATGTGACCTGCAAGCAATTACATTTAACAGACAACTTTCAAAACACAGAAAGAATCTTTTATAAACAATATTAGTTTTTAAGATGCTTTTTTCATTGTGTCTCTCTCTCTTTTTTTTTTTTTGTTTAATTCTATTATATTTCCAATAAGGAGAATTCATTGAAAAACAGAACCATTGTTCTTTCCTATGCCTTGGGCTTAGGGAATACTTTACTAAATAAGGACTTACTTGGAATGTTTCTGTAGGTTTTGTATGTTGAATTTGGTATATATGGGAAAAAATGCATCATATGTTATTTTTGGTATCTTTTGCAGCCAAACAGGGAGGTACTAATAAGTCAAGAACCGTGATCATTAGCATAAGTGCATTGGTGGCAGTAGCTCTATTAAGTTACTCCATCTACTACTTCTTGTGCCGAAATAGAGTAAAACAAGGTAATCACCTCTCATTAATCTAATTAGTATTATTTGAATATATCCCCATTATAAATTTATATGATTCATTTGTAGAGATGCTGCTATTAGAGACCACTTCTATGACTTTCCATGGCAATGTTCAAAGTGAGAACTCATATGAAGACCTTCCTGTTGTCCCTTTTATTACAATTCAAGAGAGTACTAACAACTTTTCAGAAGCATCTAAATTGGGAGAAGGTGGATTTGGCCCTGTTTACAAGGTGCTAATCAGATGGATTTGAAAGATATACCTAGCTTTGATTTAAATCTTTGTTGCCCTAATTCACTTTACTTTTTTATTAGGGAATTTTACCAGATAAGAGGGAAATTGCGGTAAAAAGACTATCAAAAACTTCTGGCCAAGGCTTAGAGGAGTTCAAAAATGAAGTAATCTTCATAGCTAAATTGCAACACAGAAACCTTGTGAGACTTTTAGGTTGCTGCATTGACGAAGACGAAAAGCTACTTGTATATGAGTACATGCCAAATTCTAGTCTTGACTCTCACCTCTTTGGTATGATTTTGCTGAAATTTGTGCCTTTTTTTCCATTTCTTTTCTCATTTTCATCTACTCTCTTGGATTATAAGGTTCCCTAGAGAGAAAAATCATGCATAAGAGCAATGGAGTAAATATTGCTTCTACTACTATTTTCCATGCTAAGGCCAATGTTACTTGCTATTCTTGTTGGGTGTCTCTTTCATACACTCCATTTTCATAAATATTTTCTCTGTTATTTTCTTATTAGATGCGGAAAAACGAAAGCAACTTGATTGGAAACTACGACTAAGCATTATTAATGGAATTGCAAGAGGACTTCTCTACCTGCATGAAGACTCTCGGCTTAAAGTGATCCATAGAGATCTCAAAGCCAGCAATGTTTTACTTGACTATGAAATGAATCCAAAAATATCAGATTTTGGAATGGCAAGGACATTCGAAAGAGGCCAGAATCATGCAAATACTAAAAGAGTAATGGGTACTTAGTAAGTGTTGTTGGAAATCCTTCTCTTAATGACAAATTAGTTCATAAGTAATTAGAAATTTTCCATTTATTGACTACTGACAATGGTCTATTGGCTTGAAATAGTGGATATATGGCTCCTGAGTATGCTATGGAAGGATTATTTTCAGTGAAATCTGATGTTTTCAGCTTCGGAGTTCTTCTCTTGGAGATCATTTGTGGGCAAAGGAATAGTGGATTCTACCTCTCAGAACATGGTCAAAGTCTTCTTATATATGTGAGTTTTCTACTCTCTTTTTACCACGAATTTGAAATTATGAGGACAGCTTCAACTAGAGTTTATAAATTTTACAATTCCTTGCAGACTTGGAAACTATGGTGTGAAGGAAAATCACTGGCATTGATGGATCCAACTCTAGAAAAATCTTACATAGCCAATGAAGTTACAAGGTCCATACACATTGGTTTGTTGTGTGTTCAAGAAGATGCAGCAGATAGACCAACCATGTACGGCGTTGTTGTCATGCTAGCAAGCGATACAATGGTGCTTCCCCACCCCAACCACCCTGCATTTTCAGTTGGAAGAATGATCATAGGAGAAGAATCTGCATCAAAAAATTCCAAGGATCCTTCTATTAATTACGTAACTGTGTCTCATATTGCTCCCAGGTAATGGTAATAACTGGATAAACCATTTCCTTTGTTACTTTGAGGGGCATTAAGCCATCAAGGTTCAAATTAAGAGGAAAAAAGGAAAATGACCTCTGCAAATTGGCCTCAAAAAGGAATTGAAACCCTATCATTGTAGAAGTACTTGCAAAGAAGTAAACAACCACTTCTGCAGTTGAGCAGCATTTAAAGAGGCCCCTTAGAGGTCATTTAAAGATCGATAGATTAATTATTGATATTGTATATTTCATGTAAATTGAGGACATTATTGATAGAAATGGACACCCTTCCTCTCTCGTCTATAAATATTCTAAAGCAAAAATTATGACTAAAAGGTCTTGCCATGTGTCTCATTCCAAGACTACCTAAATTTTGATTTATTGACACTAGGCAAAATTTTCCTCTTTTAATAATATCTCAATTTAAATTGATTTTTTGGGAATTCTATGATACTACATGAGTATGTCATACTACACCGACGTGACAAACATATGTAATTTTTATATTTTATTAGATATAAATATAATTTATCTTATTTTTTCAAACAAACTTAAAAATAGTTAATTTGTACACATATCATTTATATATTGGCTATTCTCATATAATATGACATATTACATAGATACTAAAAGTATCTAAAAAATCTCCTTGATTTTGATACGTGACATTTCTTATGTGCCACATTCTGTATTAAGTTTTTTTTTTAAAAAAAAAAATATTGAAACAATTAATTAACATTAAGCTCTTTTCCTAAAGTATCAATATTCTTCCAAAACATTATTTTCCACTTATTTCTTTTTTTTTTCCGAAATCTATTTCCACTTTTAATGTCTTCAGTTTCTTCTTTCTATATTCCTATTTAGCATATATGGCTTAATCTGGCTCTACCCAATACAATATCATCTCTTGATAATCACATAAATGTTTTATTTCTACTCTTTTAAAAAAGACAGCCATTTTTTATCCACGTATTTCTTATTTTCCCAACAACTATTTCCCCTTTTAATCTCTTCAGATTGGCTCGACCCAATGCAAGTTAGTCTCTCGGTAATCAGCAAGTCTTTTATTTCTGCTCTCTTCAACATACAAGCTCATTCATGTCGTTCCTGATTGCTGAGCTTTAAAATGGATGCAATCAAATGGCAACCATTAATAGATGCCTTCTAAATTGAAACACAAGCAAAATACCGTCAAAGGTATTTCTTTTTTCAGTGATTATTTTAACATCATCCTTATTAAATTCAAGATAGTTTAGATATCATACAAGTACCTTTAACGCTTAAATTAAGTTTTTTTTTTTTTTTTTNTTTTATTTTTTTTTTTTTAGATTCCATATATAGTCCAAGTTGATAGTTCTTCTATTCCTTATTCATTTCGTTGAATTCGTTCTTGATGTGAATTTTTCTATCTAGAGGTTGTTCTTCTATTATTTAAGTATTTGGAGATTCTATGATACTACATAAGTATGTCATACTACACTGACGTGGCAAATATACGTCATTTTTATATTTTATTGAATATAAATATAATTTATTTTATTTTCTTAAATAAATTTAAAAATAATTAATTTATACCCATATCATTTTTATATTGGCTAATCTCATATAATATGACATATTATATAAGGAGGTTTCTTAGATACTTTTAGTATTTATGTAGTATGTCATACTACATAAAAATAGCCAATAAATGAATGACATGTGTACAAATTAACTGTTTTTAAGTTTGTTTAAAAAATTAAATAAATTATATTTTATATATAATAAAATATGAAAATCATGTATGCTTACTATGTCAGTGTAGTATGACATACTTACGTAGTATCATAGAATCCCCGATTATATAAATATAAAAAATATCTAAAAAAAAACCTCCTTAATTATTAGATTTATTTCTATTAGCTATAGACTGAATAGAAATTTAACTGAAGAGAACCTAACCCATCCGGCCCATACTCATAGCAATGAAACAATAGAGAAATATTGGACCATGAATCCACTCTAAAGGCCTAGACTAAACTAAATTGAATTTCTATAAAGAAAAAACAAAAATTGAAGCAATCTTCAGCAATGATAAAACTATAAAAAGAAGAAAGGGAAAAGAAAGAATGAGCCAACGGTGAGCAAAAAAAACGCAGATAGAGTCTCATCCCCATCATGCTTCAAACCCAGAGAGAAAGCCAAATTGGTTCTTAAGCAGCAAGTTCAAGGTATGAAATTCACTTCCTGTCTCTCCACATCTCTGATTTTCCTTCTCTCCTAGTCTCTATTTCCCTTGAACTCGGTCTTCCTCTCTGCTCCTCTTTCTAAACTTTGATTCTCTCTCTAGAAAGGGAAGAAATTAGGGACGGGGATGGAAACCGCTGCCACCAGCGGTGCCACCCGTTCCCCCTTTCGCTTCTATTTTGGGTCTATCCCTCCAATTTCATGTATGAGCCCTAAAAAAAAATTCTAGGTTTTGGTTTCTCTAAAAACAATTGAGGATGGCTTGGTGGAACTACCTTGTCCCAAATTTTATTTTGGCAAATGGAATTGACACACTCTTTCTCTTTGGTGTCTCTGTTGGAATCCCTTAACTATATATATACATTTTTTTTTTCTGTTATTATTTTTTTTTTCGCTCTGTTCGTCTGAAATTGATGGAGAATGGAATTGCGGTGGAGCCACCACCACCGGCGGTGCCACCCCACTTTTTGCCTATAAACTAGATAGAAAAACAAAAGGGGATGGGGATGTTTATGAAAAATGGAGTTACTGGTGTGTGCTGTGTGGAAGGTAATAAAATGAAAAATTAGCACAAAAAGAATAATAAAAAAAAAAAAAGTGGCATAGTATTGGTACCTGTTTATGTGATTCTCTCTCAAATTTCTGTTTTTGCCTTCTCAAATTCGGACTTTCCGTTCTCTGCACCTTCACTGTTTTGGTTCCCTGTATATTTGGTTCACTGTGTGTGAATATCACACTCTCTATCCCTCTGTGTCTTACTGGGTGTTTCTGCTGGTTATTGTTTCTCGTTTCAGCAGTTGGTTCTTTCTTGGTATACCTTTGTATCTTTTTTTCCTGTTTGGCTCACTCTGTGTTTTTCCTGCTTGGGGAGACCCTTTTTATAGCCAAAAACTTGTGCAAGTTGCACTGGTTGTGTACTTATACAAGTTTCCTGCTTTTTGTCAAATTTCACTGGTAAGCACAACAGAGGCAGGGTGGCGCTGGACTGCATTGCGGAAAGTTTCCTTGTGGCCGAAAGAAGACTTGCTGCACTCTGCTGCATTT
>QAOA01007690.1:0-15340 GCA_003255065.1 Cercis canadensis | reverse complement strand
AAAGGCAAGGCCATAAAATGTATAAAAATACTGAGATGACTTCAATCATTAAAATAAACCCATACAAAACAAGACTGATATGAAAAGTAGAATCCCTAACAACTAAGAGAAATTTCGAAGATTGACAAACCCCAACAATCCTATACTATATATGAGCTAAAAGTATCAGAAGAGCAACAGAAAGTTGGAAAGTTTCAAGACTTATGAAATACAGATTGTGTGACAGAGAGGATGAGAAAGGAGGACTTCAAATGTTCAGCATTCAAATGAATTCCAATATTTTACCTTGTTCTTCCAAAATTTTGGTCTGGAGTACCTTGATCCTCTTAGTAAAGAGTAGAGAGGATTTTAAGGTAGGCTACTATATTTGCTTCAACGGCTGGCTGGCTGTTCAGTAGAAATTGGTCAGCAATCCTTTAAAACCTTTTGCTGATCTTTCAACTTCAGCAGGAATCCCTGAACACAAATTCTCTGTTAAGAATTCATCAGAGCAAGAATTTTAGTTTCCATCTCATTTTCTTCAGAGCCCATCAATGGCTTAGCCATTGCATCCAACATGGAATATATATCTCTCATTTCTGGGTGGGATGGATCACCAACAAGAAATTCATTGAGAACGCCATTCACCTCAATTGAACTACATCCTGGCACCTTTTTGATTCCCAATTCTTTCATCTTAGTTCTCACCTTACTCACTTCTTCCCATCTGTCTGCAGAAGCATAGATGTTAGCAAGCAGTGTATGAACACTGGAATTGCTACATTTAACCTTTGCTAGTTGCCTAGCAAGCCTTTCACCCATATCAATATTGCTATGGATTCGGCAGGCACTTAACAAAGCTCCATAAAGTGGAATTATGATCTCATCGTTTTCATCAGGTAACATCCTTACCAATTCCTCTGCCTCATGTAACAGTCCAGCCCTACCAAGAAGATCAATGAAACATCCATAGTGTTCCAACTTTGGCTCAATTTGATATGTTCTTTTCATGGAATGAAAGAACTTGCGATCTTCTTCTACCAAGCCCCCATGACTACATGCACTTAAAACACCAATAAAGGAAATGTCGTCAGGTCTTGCCCCAGACTTTTTCATTTCTTCAAACAGTTCAAGTGCTTTGCTTGTCTTACCATTCATGGCAAGTGCACAAATAATTGAAGTCCACAAGGCTGTGTCCTTTTCCTTCACTCGATAGAAAATTTGCAAAGATTTCTCTATGCAACCACATTTTGTATACATTTCAATAAGAGCAGTACCGACCACAGCATCCACCATGATTCTGTGTTCCTCTATATAATCATGAATCCATTTTCCTTGCTCTAGAGCTCCCAACTGAGCACAACCTATAAGGAAGGTAACCACAATAAATTTGTCTGGTTTGATTCTTCTGATTTGCATCTCCCGAAATAATATGGCAGCCTCATCAAAACGATTAACTTGCACATACCCATTAATCATAGCTGTCCAAAGAACAATATCCCTAGTTGGACTCCTCTCAAACAAATCTCGAGCTTCATCTAACTGACCGCAATTCACATATCCAGTTACCATACTGGTCCAACAAATCACATTTTTCATAGGCATTTCATCAAATATTTTCCTCGCTATACTCAGACAGCCACACTTACAATACATGTCCAACAATGCATTCCCCATTATAGTTGTTAAATCTAGTTCAGTTGCAATGTAACTGAATTTCCTGACCAACCTCCAAATCTTTCAACGCCGTACACGCTGATAGAGAGCTTAGAACTGTGTCTTCATCAGGCTTCTCATTGCTTTCTTCTAGCATTTTCTTATAAACATCAATGGCCTCTTTGAATCTCCTGCACCTAACATAACCTGAAATCATGACATTCCAGGAAACCTTTTCTCTCTCAGGCATTTTTCCAAACACCCGTTTAAACCTATCAACTTTACCTAATTCAGCATACATGTCCATCAGTGAGTTACAAACATAAGTATCAAACTCAAGCCCAGTCTTGACCAGATAGCCATGAACCTTTTCACCTTCATGAACCTTTCCCATACAACTAATAGCCTTAAGAACAAAAGGATATGTATAATTATCAGGAGGCAAACCGTCTTCCCTCATTCGTCCAAATAGGGAAATGGCTTGTCCGAAATTACCCTTTTTCACA
The DNA here is from genome assembly GCA_003255065.1 of Cercis canadensis. NCBI lineage: Eukaryota > Viridiplantae > Streptophyta > Magnoliopsida > Fabales > Fabaceae > Cercis > Cercis canadensis. Next base: position 13,199 of record QAOA01007690.1, on the reverse strand, counting down.
AAGGCCTTGATCAAAAGATTGTATATCAACAAGGATGGTTCTTGGATGTAATCAAAGATTCTCAGAGCATAGTGAAAGTCTCGAGCAGGTGATTCCGTACAAGAGACCATGAGTTTATGGAGGGTATCCCTGTCTTGGTGGAGACCAACAAGGAACATCTGGTTCTGAATTTGCTTTAGCTGGGACATAGATTTGCATCTTTTGAGAAGAAAAATGCATGCTTTCTTGCTTAGGCTTATGCTGGTGTATGAGGTAGAGAAGTAGCGCGGCTTGATGAGGACAAGACATTTGTTGACACAAAACAACAAAAATTCTAGTTTTTTCGAGCAACAAGACATTTCTGTAATACCATAAAGTTAAGGTAGTTAGTTATTCGCTCATTGATCTATAATATAGTTGAAATTCAAAGGGCCTAAGAATGGTGTCAGGGTAGTTGAAGCTGGAAACAGTAAAGTTGTCAACTTTACCAAAAGAGGCCAAACATACAAGAAAAAAGAGCATAAAAATAATAGTAAGGAAGCTAAATCCCAACACTTTCATCAATATTCCAATCCAATTATTCTGAGGAAGTGAAACAAATTTTCCAAATAGCTTCTGCTGAAAGGAAGTTCTTCAAATTCTTAGAAATTTATCAAAGACTGAATCCAGCATCAATACAAAAATTTTCAGATTTCACTAATTCGGTGGCCAATTCAACAATCCAGTACCTTCATAGTTCAAACTCACAAGTGCATGGTTGTTTCACAAAATTCTTCGCTTTCTCATCCATCATCATACATTGTAGCAAGAAGCTCTTTCTCAGAAACAAACTGTGATGCCTCCAGTAGAAGCCGCCGTCAAACACTGCTGCGGCGAGAAATCGCTGTTGGCTTGTCGACGCCGAGGAGATGCAGTCTTTATGTTTAGCTGCAGGTAACAGCAACTCTGCGTGAGTCTTTTGTTTAGCTAGCACGTGCTTGGTTTTTGTTTGTTGTCACTTTTTCATTGGTTGCTTCTAATGATGATGTTAAGTTTGTGTCATATTTAAAATTTTCTCACACAGCTAACTCAAAGCTAACCTTTATTTTAAAGGAAGCATTATTAAAGTAAAAAATTAAGCAACATTTTGTGATTAAGGAACTGAAATAAATTTTTTTTAAATGAGTTTTATTTTGTGCCATGGAAATATGATTTTAAAGGAGTTTATCTTAAGTTTTCCAATCAATTGAAAAGAGAAAACATGCAAACAAACAAGTGTAACTGTACATCAAACATACTTTTGGAAACTGTCTTCAAGAAAGGAGGTTGATTTCAGATAGATGCTTAACTGCAATTTCTCAAAATGATTTTCAAATTTTAGAAGTATGAAGTGAACTATAAATTCTCACTTCTAGACATCTTTGTTTTACCTTAGAAAGTGGTTCTGCATGCATAGTACAAAGCATTACTATAAAATTAAACAAGCCTAAAATATGATTTGTTCCTCCCCCACCCCACACCAGAAAAATTGTGATTATTAATAGATTTTTTTTTTTTTGTGTAAAACAGTCCACAAATTAATTGTACAAGATGTTTTATCGTGCCCTTAGTCACACACAATTTACACTTGTAATGAGATTTTCTTTAGATTTGATACAGAAGTAAACATTTTCAAACTTCAAGAGGATTTGATGTAGGGTTTAAAAGTTCATGCACTAACTTTGTTTTTTAGAAAAATTTCATGGGGTAAACTGTAATTTGTCACTTTTTTTTTTTTTTATTTACAAACACTTGATTTTTTCAGCTATCTACAAAAAAAAAAAAAAAATGTGTTTGTCCCACCACTTAAAAAAAGTGATAAAAGAATGGCATGAAATCTCAACCATACAAAAATAATAATAATTGAGATATGTAATGGTTAGAATAACATTATAAACAAGACTAAAATAAGTAAAAATTAAGCAAGGCTCTATCCCATGACTTAAAAGTGGTAAAAGAGTAGTTCTATAATGCACTAGTTAACATCTAAAATGTAGTCTGTTGACATATTGAATTTATACCATATTCTGTTTTCTTTTTAAATATTTCAGTTGACATATACTCTATTTTTTTTTATTTTGGGTGTAAGCTAACAAAACACTCAATACATTTACTTTTTTTATGCGATAGAGTTAGAATAACTAATTAAAAAATATTGAGGATTTCTTGGAAAGTAAGACAAAAAAGCTATTTGGTATGAACAATGGTAAAATGTTTGAATAATTTGGATGAGAATCGTAAGCTTTTATATTCAAATCTATATATTCCATGAATATTATAAAAAAAAAAGGGGCAAAAAGTATACCTTACCACAATTTGTTGGCTTCAATAAGTAAGACTCTTTACGTGTATTCAATTATTTGAATATGACAGATTGACAGTGAAAATGATCGTCGACATACAATACTTGTTTAATTTTATAATATCTGGATTATTGTAATTGGGCCTCCCATGGTCAATGGTTGAGTAGCGGAATAGCATTCATAACCACATTTATATATTGCATTTGTAGAAGATTTATTATTTTAACTTGATAACCTATCTTAAATTGATGACAACACTGGTTACCAAAAAAAATTGATGACAGCACCCACCCCAAATTATGGATCCAACCCATAACCACTTTCTTTGACTTGTATATTAGCTTTATTTCCTTTTTTGAATTAATTTTAATGATGCTTCCAATGTAATTAATCCAGGTCATAAAAAAATTGTAAGAAAGAAAATCTATCTTGTGTGATTTTCCAATGCTCATAGGTTGGAGTTCAAACATTTCTCCATATAATTCATTTGGACATGGAGGGGCTTCTATAAGAACTTGGAATATAAAATAGGGTAAAACTAATATGGCATATTCAGTTTTGTTGTTAAACTTATAATCAACTCTATTATTCTCATCTCATATATCCTATCCACTTGATTTCTTACTATTCAAATTTGACACTTTTAGTTTAAAATATCTAATTATTGTAAAGACACTAAACATTAACTATAGTCTAACAACGATAATTTTAACTAAACTTAAGTTCAAATCTCTGTACCGTTAGCTAAAAGAAGTAAAACTTGTAGTGTTACCTGGTTGAGGTGCAGGTGCTTGAGGCAATGTGTTATTCAAGAAGAAAGGTTGAGTCTCATACATGACAATACAACTAGGAGAAAAGACACGCCACACCTTCTTCTCCTCACAGCAATTCTCAACATCTTCAAGCATATTGCTCAAACATGTTCTGCAGTCCTCACTAGTAATGTCTCTGCTGCATTGAACCCACCCATACCTTCTTTGTGTCCCATTTATGTTAAACATATGTGTCCCAAACATTAATGGCGTCCCCGAAGCAGTTTGTATCAATCCATTCATCAAAAGCCTCGCGTCACTATCAAATTCTCCAGCACTAGAGAAATTCTGCGTCGCGTCAAACATAGGAATCCTAGGTCTAATGGTGAGTTTGGCAAAGAAATTTTGGTTTGAGTACCTTAGAAGGCACAAAGGGTACCATAACACAGCTGATGCATTATTCGGACAGTGCTGCTTGATCAATCTGCTAGAGTTTTGCACACATGAATGGCAAAGGCTTGTGTTTACGTCACCCCGGCAAAGGTAGAGGCCATAAACTGTGTTATTGCTTTGATCAGTTCCTGAAGTTGTGTTACCAAAACCATTGCTAGTAGCTGAATCAGATGAGAGGAAAGTGAAGAGATTGTTGAGGTTGGTTTGGTATGTGCTAGAGGGAGGAATAGAGGATTGGTCTAGACAAGCGAAACGATAATCTAGTGCTGCTTGTTCTTGTGAATTGCTTGTGTTTTGGCTTACAGCTAAGCAAAGCAAGTAGAGGAATGTGATGGTAATTGGAAATTGGTGGTGCATGCTGCTGCAATTATTGTGCAGTACAACAATAGTTTCTTTGAGATTTGTGTGTGCAAGTTTAGAGGTCTTAATGTTTCATAGCTTCAAATTGTCAAATTTGGCTGTCCGATTTTTGATTTGTATGCATTGTCTCATTCAAAAAGTGGCAGACACAATAAGGGTTTCTCTGACCATTTAGAACAGGAAATTTGAAAACCTGGATAAGCTTTAGAATATTCAGATTGCCCTAACCTTACATAGGTGCATATGTTGAGGTGGGCCAGGAAGGGGTGGAAATTCCAACGTTGAGAAATAGCAAAAGGAAAAAGACATGAAGGGTCCAAGTCCAAATCATTGAATGTGTGGGGACTGGGGAGTTTTCACGTGTTTGGGTAAAAATTTGAATACAAAATAGAGGTCAATCATTTTGCAGCGTCCACTTTTGTAAACCCAACGGCACGAAATTAATAAACGCCAACCACAGTCCTTCTCCCTTTCACGCTACTGTTCTTTTCTTCTTCTTGATAATTAATCTTGACTGATTTATTCACTTGTGTAAATTCCAATCTTTATTGTTAATGTAGAATTAACATTCGTGCACTTGATTGAAATTTTCCTAGAACAATAGTGCAGATACAATTTTTGGAACTGTATATATATAATTATTATACCTTAGAATTAAACTTGTGACTGAGTGAGTGCAGCACTTGTGCAATCAAAGTATTTTTGCAAATCCATTGGTTCGTTTCAGTAGCACTATACATTAATGGGTTTGACTCCTTTAATTTATGTAATTGAATTTAGGAGTTATGGGAATAGGAAAACTAGTTAATTTTGTGTTTAAGGAGTAGTGATTACTCTCTTTAGTTTTTAAAGAATATAAATTATTTATTAAACACCCCTTATTCCTCCTTTTACGTTGCCATTAAATAGCTTTTTTGATACTAGTGAGTAGTGATTACTCTCTTTGGTTTTCAAATACCTCTCTCTTTCTTATACCCTCTCATCTCTTCTCTTATCTTTCTCTTTCTTCCTTCTCCTCTTCTCAGCCTCTGTTTGTTTGTTTTGTTTTGTTTTTGTTTTTTTTTATCCTGATCCTGCTATTTCAAATGTAGCAGGACTTCAAGGAAGCCATTTTTCATATGGATCCCGCTATTTCAATGTAGCAAGACTCAATAAATTACGTTGTTTTAGAAGTAGCGTGCCTCATTTTATCATTTTGCTTCATATTATTTTATTCAAAAGTGCCCCAAAATGATAAATAGTTGTTAATGTACCCCTCTACATTTTTGCAGTCAATGAGCCTCCACTTTTCCCTCTAAATAATTGGAGTTGTATTAATAGAAAAAAGCCTTTGATAAAAAACATTTAATCAAGAAAATCTCCATACAAATACAAGAATAAAATATATAAATTTAAATTAATTAAGTAAATTATTTTCCTCTTGATGTAGTACTTGTCTTATACAAGTAAAATAATTCCTTAGTCCATATTATTAGTTTATTTTTTATTTTATTTTTATTTTGACTATGGCTTTTAGTTTTTAATTCAGTCACCTGATATATGTTCACATCTCTACATCCTGCAAGCTCAACCGTTTCTACCCATCACATTTTATAATATGAGAAAATTGTTTCCTCACTGATACAATTTAAAATTGCTTGATTTAGATCCTTCATTGATGACCATTTCCCTGCAAGAAAAGTCAAGTGCTGATTGTATGTGAATGCTATTTGTGTCACTTTCAACCTTGACAATAGTTGACATAGATGGCGTATCTGCTGTATCTTCTTTTATACACAATAAATAATTGGAAGATAAAAATTATTTGTAAACATTAAAATCTTGCCTCCATGCTATTGTAACATGTGAAAAGTTGAGTTTGATCCTCTCTCTCTCTCTCTCTATATATATATATATAAGCAAAGATCCACTTACACTAGGTGTAAGATTACGCTGTTAAATAACTTTTAGAATGTGAATTTCATAAATCCAACCGTTGGATTACAACAGTTGATGAAATAATATGAAGTAAGGAGGAAAGTCTACAGAATTCCATATATTTTTTCTTTCCGGGATTTAAGAAGAAGTTCATCAAGGAAAGGAAGGAAGAATTACAACAGTAAACAAGGATAAGAAATCTTCCTTGGTAGAAATAGGAAAAGAAAAAACCAAAGAAACTGAAAAATATTGTTGCAGTAAAGCTGCTTAATCACTCTGCATATCAGTTAGGGAATGCAAACTCCCTCAAAAGACCATCTGCTCTGCACTAAATAGAAGCCAAACACATAATTTTGTCCTAAATCAGCTGCTGTTTCAATGAAATATCCTTCAAAATACGGGAATTAGCCACATTATGCTCTAACCAAAATGCTTCATATAGTTGAACACACTGCACACTTTTGACTGATGCTGCTGCAACTTTTCTACTCTTCTTTCTAATAATGCAAGCCTCAACTTCTTGCTTCTTAAACTTTGGAGTAGGTACTGATGTTGTGGCCAGCCAGATTTTAAACTTAATAGAAGTTCAAAACAGAAACGCCGCCAAAAAATTGCCTAAGCATTATCAGCAGAAGTTAAGAACTAGAATACCTGAAGTTTTATATGGCTTCGATGTGGTGACATTGGAGCTTTGAAAGCTTCCAAGCTCCTTGTGCTGCATTTTGAATTTAACAGTATATTATATCCGTCTTCTTCAGTTACCTTACAGTCTGTGACTATTTGAATTGCAGAGTCCACTTCAGCTGAAAATGGAAGGTTGTTTCCAAGTTGGGTGTGCATCAGTTTTGATGCTGAAACTTCCCGCGATCTCAGGCGTGTAGAACCAGCTATACAGGCAAATCAGAGCCACATATTGGCCACTTCAAACTTGCCACAACCAAGGTAAGTATTTTCTCCAAGCTTTCCACCTAGCAGTTTAAAGCATTCTCCTAGCTCATTCATTGCTCTTTCTCAGCCTACCAATAAGCAAATATCAATTGTTAATTAATTATTAAAAAAAAAACTGAGAAATGTAACCAAGCTATGGCACGCAAATAGCACAGTCCATAGGCAAGACATTGACAACTAAGACCACAGACAACCCAACACTATGGAAATCAACACCTGGGAAGGAAGTTACAGTTACAGGGCTCCTCTTAAACAGCAAACAAATGATAACTTGGTCAGATAATAAGTGCGCCATATAAAGATAACTTGCAAACAGGTACCACAAAAAAATGTAAGATGTTTGTTATGTAAGGAATAAAATTTAAAAAACTTGATCACCCGTAGGTAGTAGCATTACAGACAGAACAAATGGTTTTGTAGGCTTCTTCAGACCAGGAAGCTCAAACACTGCTAATGTCCAACATCCAATCGTCTTATAAGTTCAATCTATCTCCTATTCAGATGCATTGAAGGGAATCATTCCAAAATACATGATGGGCAATTTGAGCTTCAAAATCTTACATTTGGCATGAAACTCATAACTCACAGTTGAACAAAAGAAACAAGGTCTATATCTAATCATTGTCACCTGATCTTTCTGGTAAAAAATTAAGGGAAAAAAGTATGCCCAAACAAAAGGAAAATTTCAGTCTCACAATGAATGAGCACCCAACAAAATATTAAAACACTGCTTGTGCAGACTATATATATTAAGAAATTCAAATATAAAGCATACACAAGAACAAGTAACACATAGAATTACTAGATAATTAGTATCAACCAACAGCCTCACATCCCACGGCCAGCATATGGCATGAAAAGCAATAATCACGAACGAAGAAGATTTCCATTAGACCTCGTAAGGCAGCCATCAGAAAACCCAAAGGCCATTTTAATTTATAGCTTTTGTGAAAATCCAGATTGTTAATGCATTAGGCAACTGTAGGGAAGAAACAAATTCTTTAGTTTAATAAATCCAAACTTACATGTAGAGATTTAGAAGGAAGAATGAATAGAGATACTAAACAACGAGGATGTTAGCAAATGATCAAGTTATTAGTAATGGCATAGCTAGTTACATTAATTTATTTGTCATTAAAGGCTAAAAAAAAGATCATATCAGCATGACAAATGAGAAAACATAAGTAGAATAAGAAAATGAGAAAATTGTTGACAATAGTAGTACCACAAAGGGAAAAAGATAGCTGGGAGAAGGTTAAAAGAATAATATCCGTTGTCAAAAGTTATCTATGTCAAGTTGTACTTAGCATTTCCTCGAGTAGTTGGATGGCAGGTCAGGAATGGCAACAATAGAAGTAAAAGTGAATCATGCATGATAAAAATCTAACCAAAAAACAAAGCCAAAGTAAAGCGAAGTTCCTGAAAATTTTATCAATTCAATGGTCCTTGTATCCTCTCTATAATGCTTGCCATATAGAACAATATGTTTTAGTACAATTTGGGCACTCATCTCCTATCAACAACAAATAACACTTAGTAGTGACACAGAAGATAGGAGTCATTTGATGAAAGGCAAGGCCATAAAATGTATAAAAATACTGAGATAACTTTAATCATTAAAATAAACCCATACAAAGCAAGACTGATATGAAAAGTAGAATCCATAACAACTAAGAGAAATTTCGAAGATTGACAAACCCCAAACAATCCTATGCTATATATGAGCTAAAAGTATCAGAAGAGCAACAGAAAGTTGGAAAGTTTCAAGACTTATGAAATACAGACTGTGTGACAGAGAGGATGAGAAAGGAAGACGTCAAATGTTCAGCATTCAAATGAATTCCAATATTTTACCTTGTTCTTCCAAAATTTTGGTCTGGAGTACCTTGATCCTCTTAGTAAAGAGTAGAGAGGATTTTAAGATAGGCTACTATATTCGCTTCAACGGCTGGCTGGCTGTTCAGTAGAAATTGGTCAGCAATCCTTTAAAACCTTTTGCTGATCTTTCAACTTCAGCAGGAATCCCTGAACACAAATTCTCTGTTAAGAATTCATTACAGCTAGAATTTCAGTTTCCATCTCATTTTCTTCAGAACCCATCAATGGCTTAGCCATTGCATCCAACATGGAATATATATCTCTCATTTCTGGGTGGGATGGATCACCAACAAGAAATTCATTGAGAACGCCATTCACCTCAATTGAACTACATCCTGGCACCTTCTTGATTCCCAATTCTTTCATCTTAGTTCTCACCTTACTCACTTCTTCCCATCTGTCCGCAGAAGCATAGATATTAGCAAGCAGTGTATGAACACTGGAATCGCTACATTTAACCTTTGCTAGTTGCCTAGCAAGCCGTTCACCCATATCAATATTGCCATGGATTCGGCAGGCACTTAACAAAGCTCCATAAAGTGGAATTATGATCTCATCGTTTTCATCAGGTAACATCCTTACCAATTCCTCTGCCTCATGTAACAGTCCAGCCCTACCAAGAAGATCAATGAAACATCCATAGTGTTCCAACTTTGGCTCAATTTGATATGTTCTTTTCATGGAATGAAAGAACTTGTGACCTTCTTCTACCAAGCCCCCATGACTACATGCACTTAAAACACCAATAAAGGTAATGTCGTCAGGTCTTGCCCCAGACTTTTTCATTTCTTCAAACAGCTCAAGTGCTTTGCTTGTCTTACCATTCATGGCAAGTGCACAAATAATTGAAGTCCACAAGGCTGTGTCTTTTTCCTTCATTCCATAGAAAATTTCCAAAGATTTCTCTATGCAACCACATTTTGCATACATTTCAATGAGAGCAGTACCAACCACAGCATCCACCATGATTCTGTGTTCCTCTATATAATCATGAATCCATTTTCCTTGCTCTAGAGCTCCCAACTGAGCACAACCTGTAAGGAGGGCAACCACAATAAATTTATCTGGTTTGATTCTTCTGATTTGCATCTCCCGAAATAATATGGCAGCCTCATCAAAACAATTAAATTGCACATACCCATTAATCATAGCTGTCCAAAGAACAATATCCCTAGTTGGACTCCTCTCAAACAAATCTCGAGCTTCATCTAACTGACCACAATTCACATACCCAGTTACCATACTGGTCCAACAAATCACATTTTTCATAGGCATTTCATCAAATATTTTCCTGGCTATACTCAGACAGCCACACTTACAATACATGTCCAACAATGCATTCCCCATTATAGTTGTTAAATCTAGTTCAGTTGCAATATAACTGTGAATTTCCTGACCAACCTCCAAATCTTTCAATGCCATACACGCTGATAGAGCGCTTACAACTGTGGCTTCATCAGGCTTCTCGTTGCTTTCTTCTCGCATTTTCTTATAAACATTAATGGCCTCTTTGAATCTCCTGCACCTAACATAACCTGAAATCATGACATTCCAGGAAACCTTATCTCTCTCAGGCATTTTTCCAAACACCTGTTTAAACCTATCAACTTTACCTAATTCAGCATACATATCCATCAGTGAGTTACAAACATAAGTATCAAACTCAAGCCCAGTCTTGACCACATAGCCATGAACCTTTTCACCTTCATTAACCTTTCCCATACAACCAATAGCCTTAAGAACAAAAGGATATGTATAATTATCAGGAAGCAAACCGTCTTCCCTCATTCGCCCAAATAGGGAAATGGCTTGTCTGAAATTACCCTTTTTCACAAAGGCCTTGATCAAAAGATTGTATATCAACAAGGATGGTTCTTGGATGTAATCAAAGATTCTCCGAGCATAGTGAAAGTCTCCAGCAGGTGATTCCGTACAAGAGACCATGAGTTTATCGAGGGTATCCCTGTCTTGGTGGAGACCAACAAGGAACATCTGGTTCTGAATTTGCTTTAGCTGGGACATAGATTTGCATCTTTTGAGAAGAAAAATGCATGCTTTCTTGCTTAGGCTCATGCTGGTGTATGAGGTAGAGAAGTAGCGCGGCTTGATGAGGACAAGACATTTGTTGACACAAAACAACATAAATTCTAGTTTTTTCGAGCAACAAGACATTTGTGTAATACCATAAAGTTAAGGTAGTTAGTTATTCGGTCATTGATCTATAATATAGTTGAAATTCAAAGGGCCTAAGAATGGTGACAGGGTAATTGAAGCTGGAAACAGTAAAGTTGTCAACTTTACCTAAAGAGGCCAAACATACAAGAAAAAAAGTGCATAAAAATATAGTAAGGAAGCTAAATCCCAACACTTTCATCAGTATTCCAATCCAATTATTCTGAGGAAGTGAAACAAATTTTCCAAATAGCTTCTGCTGAAAGAAAGTTCTTCAAATTCTTAGAAATTTATCAAGACTGAGTCCAGCATCAATACAAACATTTTCAGATTTCACTAATTCGGTGGCCAATTCAACAATCCAGTACCTTCATAGTTCAAATTCTTCGCTTTCTCAGCCATCATCATACGATGCAGCAAGAAGCTCTTGTTCAGAAACAAACTGTGATGCCTCCAGTAGAAGCCGCCGTCAAACACTGCTGCGGCGAGAAATCGCCGTTGGCTTGTCGACGCCGAGGAAATGCGGTCTTTATGTTTAGCTGTAGCCTGTAGGTAACAGGAACTCTGTGTGAGTCTTTTGTTTAGCTAGCACGTGCTTGGTTTTAGTTTGTTGTCACTTTTTCATTGGTTGCTTCTAATGATGATGTTAAGTTTGTGTCATATTTAAAATTTTCTCACAGCTAACTAGAGCTCTGGGTTTATAGGTTGAGCCCGGTGGGTCAGCCTATTGGACCCGATAAAATGGTGGGCTGAGTTTTTTAAATGTTAAATTGTTTAAAATTGGGATAATTTAGCCTGGCTCAATCCGGCCCGTGGCTTGATCGGGGTTCGTGTCGGGTTGGCTCGATTTGCTTTTTTTNTTTTTTTTTTTTTTTTTTTTCAATTGTCCTCATTCTAAAATCTGAATGCAATTTTTAATTCAAAATTTAGAATTTTATCTCTCATACTCCACTCTTTTCAAATTTGACTCTCTTTCTACACGGTTCTACCCCTCTCTGCCTCCCTCTCCTCATCCTCATTGACGCCGTCGGCTGCTGCCTCTCCTTCTCTAGCACCAGTCATCACTTCCCATCTTTTTCCCCTATGCTCAACCTTGACCCATCATTTTTTTTTTCCATGCTCAATATTAGATGAAGTGCTTTGAAGTTTGTTGTTGTTAGCACAAAGTAAAGTTGATGGGTATTGTTTCTTCAATGTTATTTGAGGTTTCTTATGAGTTTATTAGCTTTTCATTAAGTGAGTATGATTTATTTTCCATCTATACTGTGATTATTGGGCGAAATATGTCATTTTTGGACCCAACGATGGGCTCTGGCATCTTGACTTCGAAAGTTACTGTCGTTGGACCCCAGAGCTAAGTGCCAGCACCTCAGAGCCTTCCATTCACTTGATTTTTCATATTAAGCCTTCAACTTCAATTTTTCTAATACCCTACTTGTAAAAATAATAAAAATGGGTATATTTAGGACATGAATTTAGACTCTCTTATCTTATTATAACATAAGTATGTTTCCTTTATGAACTTCATTAAATCAATCTTAGAAGGATTAGGTAGTAAGAGATTTAGTTTCTCTTAAGCTTTAGGGTATTAAAAAGGAAATTGTTTATTTGAGTTTGTATTTTGATTACGTATGTTAATATTTGATGTTTTNATGTTAATATTTGATGTTTCATAATCAATATGTTCTTATATTCTCCCAAAAATAAGCATGGCAAAAAAAATTAAAAAACAAATTTTGACCTGTCATGGCCCGTTTTGGCCCATAACCCGAAGTGGATTGGGCTAGACTGGTAAATTGCTAGCCCGATTAGAACCGGGCGACTTTGGCTCGTCCCGTTTTGGCTCGCGACCCGATGTGACTCAACCCTAATGGGCTGGGCTAGCCCGTTAGCCAGCTCTACATAAAAGTAGGCTTATACCAAAAACAAAGAAACAATGTTTTGAACGGGATACTCTGATTTTTTGGTATTGATTATTCTAATTTTTAATCTTTATACCAAAATTAAAAAAAAAATTAAATTCTTGTAAATTCCAAATTAACTAAATATCTNGGTCAAATGAATAATAAAGTGATCATTTGAATGAGGATCACATAATAACCAATGTTCATGTTGTGATACCAGTGATATTTTTTTTACTTTGATACTTTTTACTTTTTGTTCTATTTTTGAAAAAATGTCTAATACTTTTCTTTTTTCTATTTCTCTCTATTTTCATCCACCTAAAGCCAGATATCTAAGTGTTCACACTTCACTTTAATTTGATGCGAAATTTTAAAAAAGAGTCGAGATGAGTAATGGACTACATAATGAGTTTTAAGACCAAAGTTTGGAAAGGATCCAATTATTTTGGGTTTAAATGTAATGTAAATCTCTATAGTTTTGACGAATTTTAAATTTAAGTTTTTATAATTTTTTG
>QAOA01007688.1:0-14688 GCA_003255065.1 Cercis canadensis | reverse complement strand
CTCAAGCCCCAGGAGGATTATTACAACCCATTCCAATTCCGTCTCAGTTATGGGTAGACCTTTCTTTGGATTTCATTATCGGGTTGCCTCCTTGTCAAGGCAAAACCACTATTTTAGTGGTTGTGGATCGTTTTTCAAAAGGGGCTCATTTTGGCACTCTTCCTACTCATCACTTAGCCATTCAAGTTGCAGAACTCTTTGCTACCATGGTGTGCAAAGTTACATGGTTTCCCTCAAAGTCTCATCTCGGACAGGAATCCTATTTTTCTTTATCGTTTTTTGAGAGAGTTATTTAGGCTCAATGGCACCAAACTTAGAATGAGTACAGCTTACCATCCCCAATCTGACGGGCAGATAGAGGTGGTCAACAGAACCTTGCAGCAATATTTGCGTGCCTTTGTGCACAATGAACCCAAACAATGGGGCCACTTTCTGCACTGGGCAGAATGGTGTTATAACACCTCAGTGCACTCATCCATTGGGTTCACACCTTTTCAAGTGATGTTTGGCAGACCTCCACCTGCTATTCCACATTATATAGTTGGTTCTTCTTCCATTGCAGCTGTTGAATTTGATTGTAGCACGAGAGACAGAGTTTGTGACAAGCTGCGAGTAAACCTTGAGAAAGCTCAACGAGTGATGAAGGAAATCGCTGACAAAAAACGCTCTAATGTGGAGTTTAAGATAAGAGACTGGGTTTATGTTCAACTCAGACCATATAGGCAAGTTTCAGTTGCTAGAAGGAGCAACCAAAAACTCACCAAACGATTCTATAGGCCCTTCCAAGTTTTGGAACGCATCGGATCAGTTGCCTATATGTTAAACCTACCGCCAACAGCAAAGATTGATAATGTGTTTCACTGTTCTATCCTCAAATTACATCATGGGCCTTTGAACACTGCGGGTTTAGCCCTTCCCCTCCTGAAATTATTAACCATAATTCACTCATCCAACCAGTGGCCATTCTAGATCGCAAAACCAGGTCATCGGAATCTGGGCCTCATGAGATGGTCTTGGTACAATGGCAAGGCTTACCACTTGAAGATACATCATGGGAAGATCTGTCTCAATTACAATTGGACTATCCACAGATGCACCTTGAGGACAAGGTGGTTGTGAAAGAAGGAAGGAATGATAGGGAGAAATTAGCCCATGCTCATGAACCAGAAAACCAGAATTATGCAGTAGGCAATACTGGGTCAATTACCACCAGACCAGCACGTGTTAGCAAGAAACCAACATGGTGGAGCAATTACAAACACTTCTAGAATGCTAGAGCATCTAGCAGTTAGTTAGATCCGGGAATATAGGAATTATCTACCTGAATTCTGTTATGCATTTCAATTATATATTGTATTACCTGCAGATTAATGAGACAAGCAATATTTCAGAAAAATCTCTTCCTTCTCTAATTTCCTTGAAGGAACTTAGCCTCTGAACTAAGTTTTCCCTATCATAAATCCACCGGAGGAAGCTCAGATTCTGATACCCTATAGTGAAAAAATTGAAGCATAAGCCTATTAATAAGCAGCAGGAACAACAAGAAGAAGCATTTAATAGAAAAAAGCGTGAATGGCAGTAACTAAAGAGCTATGAAGATACCATTGAAAGAGACGTTCTGGGTAAGTTTTGGCTACTGCAGGAGTCCATTTGGTGCCGATAGGGAGAACCCAAGTAACGGTGAACAATGTTTCACACAGGAAGGCAACGAAACAAGTGAAAGTGTAGCTATTGCCGAAAGAGATAACACGGTAACCAAGAAGCAAGAGGAGGAGGAATAAAATCACTGTATCCATTACCCTATGGAAATTTTCCTTCACCCTCAACCTTTCGTAGAGAGGGAGAGAGTTCTGGTTGGCCACTGTATTGAGCTAGAAACAGAAACCGCTAGTTGTGTTGTAGCCAAGGTGTTTAATGCTTTATTTATAACAGAGAAAGGCAATTGTGGTGTATGTAGCAGAGGACTTCTAATGTATGATGGTGATGCAAAGATGGAAGACGCACACTGATATTATGTCAAGAGAGATAACGTATTTAAAATGTTCTTAGCTTATATTTCAGCCTTTCATATGATTACAAACAGAAAAAAATATCCTCACAATGAAACAACCTTTTAAGGCCAATTATTGGAATGAGGGGCCGATTTCCACGGTTCTTAGTTGGGACCCGTATGAAAAGGATTCTAACCCAAAAAAAAATCAAAGACAAGACAATCCCTGAGCTGACGCGGAATAAAAAAATTTAGATAGTGGGATCATATAATATATAATTAAATAGTTAAAAAGTATTAAAATTTCTTTTATTTTTGTAATTAGTCAAATGTTATGGAGACAAAATGAAAATATTTAAGAGGCAAGTAGACGATTATATAATATGATCAATAGAATTTTTTTAAAAAAAAAAATAATTGGGGCAATATCCCGACTTTCATCAATTATATATTTATTTCACACCTGCATATAATAAGGAGTCATTCTTCTGAATAATGTAGATTTGGAAACTATTTACACATCTACCACACATTTGAAATAATTTCCTTAACTACGGCAATTTTTTTTTTCTTCTTTTTTCTGTTGAGTATCGCATTTTGGACAAATAGTTGAGTGTCGAATTTTTGCTGGAGCTCATGTGGAGTGCTGCACTTTGAAAATTTTTTTTTTTTTTAACCTTATATGAAGAGTCGCATTTTCACCCCCTTGGAGTCCCATTTTGGGGTGGAGCACATGTGGAGTGCCGCACTATCACTCCACATGTGCTCCACCATCCAAAATGTGACTCCATGCAAGGTAAAAAAAACAAAAAATTTTGAAAGTGCAACACTTCACATGAGCTCCAAAATTCAACTCCATGAGGACTGGTGCCAGGGGCGATGGTGGTGGTGGGTTAATTGTCTCCCGTGCTTATCCAGTGATTTTTCCCTTTAGTTTTTAACGGACATTTGCAAATGGGTGTAATTTACAGATTTTGAAAGTAGGAGGAGTTGAGTTGCACGTTTTAAAACTTTTGGAGGCTATTCTCCTCTTTTTGTTGTTAATCTACACAAGTGCACAAAAAGAAACACCAGCGCTGTTGACTTGGATACTGTGGATAAGGGGATCCCATATTTCCCTTTACCAAACAGCCCTTTCAAAAATGGCAAATAGCATACTACCAAATATATACTACAGAACAGCTCCCCTATCCCAGCCCCATTCCCGGTTTGAGGAGGTGGTTGCAGCCCCAACAATTTGATAACCAGCGCTGTTAATTGTAGTAGCAAAATAGTTGTCCCTGGAACAAAAACAGGGGACTCGTTGAAAGTGAACCTACCAGCATCTTCATCATGTTCATAAGCACCATCACCACAACTTGGTTGCTCTTTCCGTGTTACTTCAAATACTGTCTCAGATAACCTTAACAGCTTAAGCATGACACTCAAAAATCCGAAAAACCATGCATTCATGGCTGATATTCTTGTCATTCTTTGATTGTTCCACCATGCTCTGATTGACATCCCAGTTAGATAGTACTCTATCAGAGTGTATATGTTGTAAATCAGAAAAAGAGTAGCAGCAACCCACAAGCCAATATCCTGGACATTCAATCACCAAATTGAAGCAGTGAAAACACTTGTGTTTACCCATTCATCAAAAAGAAAGAAAGAAAGATCAAATTATTAAGCATGAAAACAAGGAACTGAAATTTGTATTTGGTATTAAAAGGATCAAGTGTTGTGGTGTATTCTCACCTTGGGCAGGAAATTGGAGTTGGTAATAATGCAATATGCAGGTAGAGCAGCATAGCATATTTCTGGCACAGAGCGAAGGCCCCAGTTCATGATCCAAACATAGCCCAGGCACTGCCTGAATTGCAGCTTGCCAAAGAGGGTGCCAAGAATCGGAGACCTCTTGCTCAAGAGGATCTCAAGCAACCCTGTAGCCCATCTCTTTTGCTGGCTCATAGAAGATGGGCCATCTGTAGGTGCACACCCGGTAAAGGCAATTGGCTCTGGTGTTGTCATTTCTGATTTCCAACCTTTTCTATGGATTGTCAGCCCGGTAAGCGCATCCTCTGACGTTGAACCATATATCCAACCCACCTAAAATTCCCAAACCATCAAACAATAACGAAAAAACATTTTATCTTAAAGAGATAATTCCTAGTTATCAAGTCGAAAAGAGACAGAAAAATATGTTGCAGTTGCAGACCTGTTTACCCCAGGCAGTGCCAGATTCATATCCACAACCAGCTACTTGCCTTGCTGCCTCTAGAGACTTGGAAACGTTATTGTTTGGGGAATATGATTTCCCCTCCAAAGCTTCAGCAGCTGATTCTACAAATTCCTTTAAACTTCCAAATTTTTCTACTAATTCCTTATCTGATAAATTTCCTGCAAAAGGTAGTATACAAGTGCAAAGTTTAAAATTCTACTAGGGAATCCTTTGGATTCATTAAAACATTATATATATATATATATGAATCTTATGTACCATATTTAATGTCATCAGGAGAAAGGCCGTAAATAACTTTTCTTCTATGGAAGCAGTTTGTTCCCCCATAGAAAGGCCCTTGCATTCCTGCTAATCCACTCCCCAAGTACTGCGTTACACAAAGAAGAAGTGAGTTTGGAAAATTCCTACCTAAGCTTAATAAACTTCACTAGCATGTAACAGATTTTTTTTGTCTTTTTTTTATAGCTTGACATACCTTAAATAAAACCACCAACTGATTTCCAAAAGGATCGTCTTTTGATTCATTATAGAATTGTTGGGGACATTGAACAAATGCAACTTCTTTTTCGCCCTTGGGATCTAGCAAAACGCACAAAGCGTGCAGAACAATCTTTGGATTGTTCACAACCATGTCACAGTCTACATTTAATGTAAAAGGAGCATTGGTCATTAATCCGGAGACTCTTGTCTGCACATAATGTTACAATTAGAAATGGAAAAGTAGAATGACAAAGGCAAAGGTGTAAGAGAATATTAATATTATTATTATTACTATTGAAGAACAAAAATGCAAGGGAATTGAGAAATAGGTAATAGTCTCACCAAAACATTCATGGCACCAGCTTTATAATAATGTGGATGCTTTGGCCGCTTCTCTCTTGATATGTAAATTAAATGTGGCAACTCATCTGAATTACTTTCTTTATTTTCCCATATAACCTACATAAACATATTGTAAGCGAAGTTTTTTTTTTTTGTGTGGCTATTATATATGAATTATTTTAGATAGAATAAGCGTGGAATTTCAAAATTGTAATTGAACTATACTTTGATTATTGTTGAATGATTTCTCCGCTCTGTATTAGAGAAAACCGTAAATTCTCTGTCAAGCTCACATGGAATTGGTTTTTGGCTCGCATCTGCAATTTTGCTGCTAAGCTGCTCATACTCATCCTGCTCATACAACACACAAAGTAGTGAAGGCAAAGCACCATTTTGTTTTTTGTTTTTTTTTTTTAAATAANTTTTTTATTTTTTTTTTAAAAAAAAAAAAAGGAAAGAAAGAAAGTAACACTTCATTTCTTGTGCCGTCGAACTCGGTGCTTATCTCACACAGCAGCTAGCTTATCTTATCTCTATCACAATGGTTGGCTATTGCAGAGAAACTCTTCTTACCTTCATCTGTAACCATTCTTGCTTGAATTCTGGTGATGAGTCTTCACTGTTGACAATCGCTTTACCAGAGAAGCATCTAAAGGGAGCTCTGGTTTGCACCTTATACTTCTTACAGAAGGATACCCAAAGTTTAGCAAATTTTGAGGCTTCCACAAGAGCATAGAACGTAAGAGGGGAACAACCATCGTCAGAAACGTAGCAAGCTAGCTTGTGAGCTGGGTAATCAAGGGCCAATAGAGATAGCACAGTGTTCACTGCGATAATGGGTGGTTCAAGTTCAGGGTCTGCCGTTGTGACAAATAAATCCACTGGAGGAAGCTCAGATTCAGATACCCTATTGTGAAAAAATTGAAGCATAAGCCTAATGAGCAGCAGGAACAACAAGAAGAAGCATTTAATAGAAAAACAAGCGTGAATTGCAGTAAGTAGAGAGATTTATGAAGATACCATTGAAAGAGACGTTCTGGGTAAGTTTTGGTCACTGCAGGAGTCCATTTGGTGCTGATGGTGAGAAGCCAAGTGACGGTGAACCATGTTTCGCAGAGGAAGGCAACGAAGCAAGTGAAAGTGTAGTAGTTGGTGAAAGAGATAAGACGGTAGCCAAGAAGCAAAAGGAGGAGGAGTAGAACCACTGTATCCATTAGCCTTTGGAAATAGTGCTTGACCGGTAACCTTTCATAGGATGGGAGAGAGTTCTGCAGCTTGGCCATTGAATTGAGCAAGTAACAAAAATCTCTACGTTTATGATTGTATTTGTAGCAAAGGTGTTTTATGCTTTATTTATGGCAGAGAATTTCTAATGTAAGATAAATATCACGGTGATGAAATGATTGAAGGTATCTATGAAGATCTCTCTAAGCAATAAGTTTGATTTTGTTTGGAAGGATGCCGTAAATAATTTATTAAAAATTCAATAACTGGTAATTGGCAATGGGACCCATAGGCCGCTAATAATCAGCATATATAGCGTAAACGGACACTGTGACTACTGTGAGAGGCAACAAGTTACGGGAAAAGAAAGAGAAGTTAGCCGTAGCATACGACGACGACGAACTAAGACCAGTCACCCTCTAATCTCTATGGTAACCTCAAGGAAATAGCCCAATACAAGTGCTTTTTTAGTCAACAAATAATTCAACAATACCTTGGGCTGCAATGCAAAACCAAAGAATCGCTATTGAAATGTATTATCAAGAGATTTTCACAATTTCAAACTTAAGTAATCGATGGTGGAGTTTGAATTTATCACCACCATACTCTCTAAAACCAGCGGAATAGAATGACATGATATGAAAGCATGTGATTATGTATTTTTTTTAATTTCTTTTCTATTATGTTTAGATAGTCTATTTGAGACTATTTTGATTTGAATATAAATTATTTACAAATTATACTAAAGTGATAAAATTGTAAATTTTTTTTTTATCTAATACACAAAAAATAATTTATAAACGCAATCAATTCTTAAAGTGATATAATTCTAAACAATTTTTTTTAAAAAATTCGNTAAACAATTTTTAAAAAAAAATTCGATTACAAATTAATTCAGTTTCATAATTTTTTATGCTTACAAACAAAACTTGAAGAACAAACTGATTACGTATTTGATTTTGGCACCTATGTGTGAACAAGCTCTCCCCATTCCGCTGTCTTTCTCTTTTTTTTTTTGGCCGTTCCCTTCCTCTGTTTACTCTCATCGATCTCTTCCTCGATTTGGCTTCCAACTTCTACTTTATATAGACGTCCTTTTAAGAAAGATGACTATACTCTCAAGTCTCATCGATCTCTTCCGCTGATATTTTTTAATATTCTTCCCAAAATCATTTCCTCTATATTCACCAACTCTAAACAAAGAACATATCCTCACAGTGAAACAGCCTTTTCATAGCTGGGACCAGTAGTATCTCTTGTCCAGTCTTCGCTGTTTGTCTTGCAAAATTATGTTAGCTATATTTCTGTTTTGTTTTTTTTACCAGACTGGCTATTGTGTACTTATTCCAACATATAACAGTACTTAAATTGAACTAAATCTATATAAGTTTTAGTTGAAGCACTCAAACTTTTCTTATACTACTAAAATTCTCTACAATACAAATTCGTGTATAACACATATACCATTTATATTTTTGTCGATTTGGATTCCCATGGTATTTTTAACGGACATTTGCAAATGGGTGTAATTTACAGATTTTGAAAGTAGGAGGAGTTGAGTTGCACGTTTTAAAACTTTTGGTGGCTATTCTCCTCTTTTAGTTGTTAATCTACACAAGTGCACAAAGAGAAA
This sequence comes from Cercis canadensis, assembly GCA_003255065.1. Lineage (NCBI taxonomy): Eukaryota > Viridiplantae > Streptophyta > Magnoliopsida > Fabales > Fabaceae > Cercis > Cercis canadensis. Next base: position 6,798 of record QAOA01007688.1, on the reverse strand, counting down.
CACCAGCGCTGTTGACTTGGATACTGTGGATAAGGGGATCCCATATTTCCCTNAGGAGTTGAGTTGCACGTTTTAAAACTTTTGGAGGCTATTCTCCTCTTTTAGTTGTTGTTCTACACAAGTGCACAAAGAGAAACACCAGCGCTGTTGACTTGGATACTGTGGATAAGGGGATCCCATATTTCCCTCTACCAAACAGCCCTTTCAAAAATGGCAAATAGCATACTACCAAATATATACTACAGAACAGCTCCCCTATCCCAGCCCCATTCCCGGTTTGAGGAGGTGGTTGCAGCCCCAGCAATTTGATAACCAGCGCCGTTAATTGTAGTAGCAAAATAGTTGTCCCTGGAACAAAAACAGGGGACTCGTTGAAAGTGAACCTACCAGCATCTGCATCATGTTCATAAGCACCATCACCACAACTTGGTTGCTCTTTCCGAGTTACTTCAAATACTGTCTCAGATAACCTTAACAGCTTAAGCATGACACTCAAAAATCCGAAAAACCATGCATTCATGGCTGATATTCTTGTCATTCTTTGATTGTTCCACCATGCTCTGATTGACATCCCAGTTAGATAGTACTCTATCAGAGTGTATACGTTGTAAATCAGAAAAAGAGTAGCAGCAACCCACAAGCCAATATCCTGGACATTCAATCACCAAATTGAAGCAGTGAAAACACTTGTGTTTACCCATTCATCAAAAAGAAAGAAAGAAAGATCAAATTATTAAGCATGAAAACAAGGAACTGAAATGTGTATTTGGTATTAAAAAGATCAAGTGTTGTGGTATATTCTCACCTTGGGCAGGAAATTGGAGTTGGTAATAATGCAATATCCAGGTAGAACGGCATAGCATATTTCTGGCACAGAGCGAAGGCCCCAATTCATGATCCAAACATAGCCCAGGCACTGCCTGAATTGGAGCTTGCCAAAGAGGGTGCCAAGAATCGGAGACCTCTTGCTCAAGAGGATCTCAAGCAACCCTGTAGCCCATCTCTTTTGCTGGCTCATAGAAGATGGGCCATCTGTAGGTGCACACCCGGTAAAGGCAATTGGCTCTGGTGTTGTCATTTCTGATTTCCAACCTTTTCTATGGATTGTCAGCCCCGTAAGCACATCCTCTGCCGTTGAACCATATATCCAACCCACCTAAAATTCCCAAACCATCAAACAATAACGAAAAAACATTTTATCTTAAAGAGATAATTCCTAGTTATCAAGTGGAAAAGAGACAGAAAAATATGTTGCAGTTGCAGACCTGTTTACCCCAGGCAGTGCCAGATTCATATCCACAACCAGCTACTTGCCTTGCTGCCTCTAGAGACTTGGAAACGTTATTGTTTGGGGAATATGATTTCCCCTCCAAAGCTTCAGCAGCTGATTCTACAAATTCCTTTGAACTTCCAAATTTTTCTACTAATTCCTTATCTGATAAATTTCCTGCAAAAGGTAGTATACAAGTGCAAAGTTTAAAATTCTATTAGGGAATCCTTTGGATTCATTCAAACATTATATATATTTAAATATATATGAATCTTATGTACCATATTTAATGTCATCAGGAGAAAGGCCGTAAATAATTATTCTTCTATGGAAGCAGTTTGTTCCCCCATAGAAAGGCCCTTGCATTCCTGCTAATCCACTCCCCAAGTACTGCGTTACACAAAGAAGAAGTGAGTTTGGAAAATTCCTACCTAAGCTTAATAAACTTCACTAGCATGTAACAGATTTTTTTTGTCTTTTTTTTATTTTTTATGTGAGGGTTTATTATAGCTTGACATACCTTAAATAAAACCACCAACTGATTTCCAAAAGGATCGTCCTTTGATTCATTATAGAATTGTTGGGGACATTGAACAAATGCAACTTCTTTTTCGCCCTTGGGATCTAGCAAAAACGCACAAAGCGTGCAGAACAATCTTTGGATTGTTCACAACCATGTCACAGTCTACATTTAATGTAAAAGGAGCATTGGTCATTAATCCGGAGACTCTTGTCTGCACATAATGTTACAATTAGAAATGGAAAAGTAGAATGACAAAGGCAAAGGTGTAAGAGAATATTAATATTATTATTATTACTATTGAAGAACAAAAATGCAAGGGAATTGAGAAATAGGTAATAGTCTCACCAAAACATTCATGGCACCAGCTTTATAATAATGTGGATGCTTTGGCCGCTTCTCTCTTGATATGTAAATTAAATGTGGCAACTCATCTGAATTACTTTCTTTATTTTCCCATATAACCTACATAAACATATTGTAAGCAAAGTTTTTTTTTTTTTTTGTTGCTATTATATATGAATTATTTTAGATAGAATAAGCGTGGAATTTCAAAATTGTAATTGAACTATACTTTGATTATTGTTGAATGATTTCTCCGCTCTGTATTAGAGAAAACCGTAAATTCTCTGTCAAGCTCACATGGAATTGGTTTTTGGCTCGCATCTGCAATTTTGCGGCTAAGCTGCTCATACTCATCCTGCTCATACAACACACAAAGTAGTGAAGGCAAAGCACCATTTTTTTTTTAATAAAAAAAAAAGGAAAGAAAGAAAGTAACACTTCATTTCCTGTGCCCTCGAAGTCGGTGCTTATCTCACACAGCAGCTAGCTTATCTTATCTCTATCAGAATGGTTGGCTATTGCAGAGAAACTCTTCTTACCTTCATCTGTAACCATTCTTGCTTGAATTCTGGTGATGAATCTTCACTGTTGACAATCGCTTTACCAGAGAAGCATCTAAAGGGAGCTCTGGTTTGCACCTTATACTTCTTACAGAAGGATACCCAAAGTTTAGCAAATTTTGAGGCTTCCACAAGAGCATAGAACGTAAGAGGGGAACAACCATCGTCAGAAACGTAGCAAGCTAGCTTGTGAGCTGGGTAATCAAGGGCCAATAGAGATAGAACAGTGTTCACTGCGATAATGGGTGGTTCAAGTTCAGGGTCTGCCGTTGTGACAAATAAATCCACTGGAGGAAGCTCAGATTCAGATACCCTATTGTGAAAAAATTGAAGCATAAGCCTAATGAGCAGCAGGAACAACAAGAAGAAGCATTTAATAGAAAAACAAGCGTGAATTGCAGTAAGTAGAGAGAGTTATGAAGATACCATTGAAAGAGACGTTCTGGGTAAGTTTTGGTCACTGCAGGAGTCCATTTGGTGCTGATGGTGAGAAGCCAAGTGACGGTGAACCATGTTTCGCAGAGGAAGGCAACGAAGCAAGTGAAAGTGTAGTAGTTGGTGAAAGAGATAAGACGGTAGCCAAGAAGCAAGAGGAGGAGGAGTAGAACCACTGTATCCATTACCCTTTGGAAATAGTGCTTGACCGGTAACCTTTCATAGGATGGGAGAGAGTTCTGCAGCTTGGCCATTGAATTGAGCGAGTAACAAAAATCTCTACGTTTATGATTGTATTTGTAGCAAAGGTGTTTTATGCTTTATTTATGGCAGAGAATTTCTAATGTAAGATAAATATCACGGTGATGCAATGATTGAAGGTATCTATGAAGATCTCTCCAAGCAATAAATTTGATTTTTTTTTATTACCAAAAAAAAAAAAATTTGATTTTGTTTGGAAGGATGCCGTAAATAATTTATTAAAAATTCAATAACTGGTAAATGTAATTGGCAATGGGACCCAGAGGCCGCTAATAATCAGCATATATAGCGTAAACGGACACTGTGACTACTGTGAGAGGCAACAAGTTACGGGAAAAGAAAGAGAAGTTAGCCGTAGCATACGACGACGACGAACCAAGACCAGTCACCCTCTAATCTCTATGGTAACCTCAAGGAAATAGACCAATACAANATACCAGTGAGTTTTTAGTCAACAAATAATTCAACAATACCTTGGGCTACAATGCAAAACCAAAGCATCGCTATTGAAATGTCTTATCAAGAGACTTTCACAATTTCAAACTTAAGTAATCGCTGGTGGAGTTTGAATTTATCACCACTACACTCTTAACACCAGCGGAATCGCTGGTGGAGTTTGAATTTATCACCACTACACTCTTAACACCAGCGGAATAGTATGACATGACATGACATGAAAGCATGTGATTATGTATTTTTTTTAATTTCTTTTCTATTATGTTTATATAGTCTATTTGAGAGCAATTGGACCTAAATAATACTATTGGACAAGTACATATTTTTGTCTTGAGTGTTTTTGTGGTTGCATTGTGCTTCAGAGTCTCTTGTTTGTTGGCTAAATGGAGGTACACTAATATTGAACTCCATCATGGACAAAATCTTTTTAAACATATTCTACAGTTGAATGTAATTGCCTTCCTCCTCTTGTAGGGCGTGGCTGCTCCTGTCTTGTTGGAACGCGGTACTTTTACTACTTTGAGGTTCAATCTAAAGCCTATTATAGTTTATGCTTTGAAAGATTGAACACAATGCAGAGGAACCAGAGCATTTCTATAATATGATAATTAAATACATATGTTCTAAAATTACTGCAACTAACAAGGTCAGTGCTGTTACAACTTAGGACTAAGTTTAAGTAACAGAATGCTCTAAAGAAAGTCAGGATTTTAAGGATCCACAAGCTTAGAAAGTTCACTGATTGCAGCTTGAAACTGATAATCACCCGTCCATCTTGGTGACTGCAGGTTTAATCTAGTGTATTCAATTGCAGTAACCTTGGTTATCTGTGAAGTGGCAAGGACCTTCTCGAAATCTGACTCTGACAATGGCCTTGCTGCCTAAAACATGAACCATAGACAAAGCAGTTCAGTAATGTGCCAGAAGATGACTGTTTGTAATGACTGAGGTTCAAACTAGGGAAAGAAGGGTGAGGAGACAACACTTATGACTGGGAGCACGCTCCACTGAGCTAGAGCTCTTTCTCTTACTATTGAGAGCTATAAAGGTGACTAACTATTTCTTACACACTCCTGATTTTTACATTTATACACCCTTGTTTCTTTTTTTACTGCCTTCAATTAGTAGCTTAAAAATATAGAACCAAAAATTGACTCCATATCAATAAATCAACAGTAAAACAAAACAAAAAATGCATATTATACTTGAATTTTTCAAATCCAACATATTGATGAACCCTTACTCAAATGACAAGTAGAAGCAACAGTTCAAGTCTCTAAGCAATTGACTTGATAATTAATTGATTTTAGATATCAAAAAAGCTGAAACTCAAACAAGAAAAAATAGTATTGCACTCACAAAACAACTTTTAGATAGATAATCAAGATGGATTTGTTATGTAGTTAACAGAAGTTGAAACTTATGAACATGCATTCCAGTGAGGGTCAGCACTAAATAGCATAGTCACATAGTATTCACTATTGGAAATATGACAAACATTCAAGGCATGCCGATGGATTAGTCTCACATTAAAAGTGTGAGGACTACTTCGTGGAAAACCAAAAAAAAGAAACATGGCAGACATTAAGGGAGAGGAGAAAGCAGAAAATAATGAATGCACTCACAGGAAACTGATTCCCTTTCTTCTCTTCATCCAACAGTTCCCTTATAGGAAAATAGGCAGCTTTCTTGCAGAGTTCAAACATATCTGAACCAGTATAACTCTCACACAAGCCAGCTACATGATCAAAGTCAATGTTATCTTCAACCCTCTCATCCTTTAAGATAACCTTTAATATTTCAGCCCTCTCCCATGGGTCTGGCATCCCAACTTCAAAGGCTTGAGGAAGATGCTGAAGTATTGCTTCATCCAGTTCTGAAGGGTGATTAGTTGCAGCAAGGACCATAACTTGAGCATTCTCTATACAAGAAACATTTGAGTCATCATAATTAAAAACCCTAACACTACTTGAGCATAGCTAACTTGATAAAACTAAGTATACGTGCATCAAAATTAAAATTGTCCTACTTGCAACCTGTTTTGGACATGAACTGCTCAAAAGAAAATTACATGGAATCATGAACTTACTATCTGTGGCAATCCATCCCATAAAGTCATGAACTCAGTTTTCATGTTCAATAATGTCTCATGATCTGATGAGCGACGCTGACCCAAAAAGCTGTCAACTTCGTCAATGAATATAATGGTAGGCTGCTTATGAGCCAGGCTAAATAGCCACTGCACAAGCAATCTAGAAGATTAACAATCAACCAAATAAAAGAGCTAATCTTAAAATAGGAAACTGGAAACAAGGTATAGAGGACTCATTTCACTAGTAGTTTTTAAATAGGAAATGTTTCTAAAGATGGTAATCTTAATATTCTACAATATCACTTATATTTTGAATAAAATATCTTTTTTATCCTTGAATTATTTTTTAAATATCACTTTATTCATCAAATAATCATTTTACCCACTAATCAATCCTCTGTAAGCATTAAAAGTGATCACTAAAAGACTAATTTAGTCAACGGAGTAATTATTTTAGGACTAAAATAACATTTAAGAAAAAATTTAAGGACAAAAAAGATATTTAACTCTTATATTTTAACCACTTTCATAAGCTGGTATATTCTTAACTAAAAGTATTAAAGAGGTCTACAAGTTCCTTAAACATGCCTTAAATGGGTGAAGGGGTCCTTCTAATCTGAGATGATATTTAATTTACTATATTCTTATCGTCACATTGTCAGGTGTTGAAAGAAGAACAGCCTTGACCATTTACCAAGATGAGAGAGGTAACTAAGGAATGGAAAAAATAAACAATGTGCATTCACTTACCAAGTTTTTGAGCATCATCAAACCATTTGCTCATCAGGTTCTATACCCTGACGTTAATGAAAACTGCGGCGTTTTGATAAAATTATTACAATTAGCAAAAATATTTACA
>QAOA01007686.1:0-19598 GCA_003255065.1 Cercis canadensis | reverse complement strand
GAACTAGTAGCCATATTCTTCTTACTCATTTTTCCCCTGTAGGAATTCACGAGTAAGGAAATCAGGAAGGGAATTTTTCTCTCCTTTAATGAATTCAATTTGAAAATCAAAACAAGATAAAATTGCTTGCCATCTTGCAAAAATCTGTTTTGAGACTAGATTTTGAACATCTTTTTGTAAAATATCTTTTGCAGCTTTGCAATCGACTCTTAACAAAAAGGTTTTGTTGACCAAATCATCTTGAAATTTTGAGATGCACAAAACTATTGATAAAACTTCTTTTTTGATTGTGGAGTAATTCTTTTGAGACTCGATCCATAGTCCGGAACGGTATCTCACTATTTGTTCTGGACTAGTTTCTTCAACCCTTTGTTTTAAAATTCCCCCATAACCTATATCAGAAGCATCAGTTTCTACAATCATATAGGCTAAAGGATCAGGAATAACTAAACAAGGAAGATTTTGAGATAGAATTTTCAATTCTATGATGACTTGAGTCATTTCTTGACTCCATGCAGGTGGATTTTTCTTAAGTCTTTTGAATAATGGTTTACATTTCTGTCTTAAATTAGGAATGAAATCAGAAATGTAATTCAAACATCCTAAAAATCTAAAAATCTTTGCAATTGATTTTTATCTTTGATTTCATCTGGAAATTTATTTGAAAATTCTATGGATCTGTTGATAGGCTTAATAGTACCTTGATAAATATCAAAGCCTAAAAACCTAACTTTTGTTTGAAACAGTTTCATTTTCTTGGCTGATACCACCAATCCATTTTGTTTGACTAATTGAAAGAATGTTTCTAAATGCTCAAAATGCTTATTGATTGAGTTTGAGAAAACCAAAACATCGTCTATATAGACAATGGTGAATGTTGACAAAGTATTGAAAATGTCATTCATGATATTTTGAAATTCAGATGGTGCATTTTTGAGGCCAAATGGCATGACATTCCATTCATAGTGTCCAAATGGAACTGTAAAAGCAGTTTTGTATTTATCTTTTTCATGAATTTGAATTTGCCAAAAACCAGATTTCATATCAAATTTTGAGAATATGGATGCATTATGAAGACGACTAATTAAGTCTTTTTTGTTAGGTATGGGATACCTAATCCATTGAAGAACTTTGTTGAGAGGCTTGTAATTGATGACTAATCTAGGCACACCTCTTTCCTGCTCAGCTTGTTTATTAACATAAAAAGCTGCACAACTCCAAGGAGACTTGCTAGGCCTAATGAGTTTTTTATCTAACAATTCTTGAATTTCTTTCTTGCAGACCTCTAACAATTCCTTGTTCATTTGAATTGGTCTTGCCTTGGTAGGAATTTTGTTTTCATGAAAATCTTTTTCATAGGGTAATTCCACCATGTGTTCTTTCCTTTGCCTAAAAGCATTAGGAAGATCGGCACAGACTTCAGTTTCAATTTTCTTTTGAATTTTCTCTATTCTCTTTTGAACCTGAGGATTTTGAACTTGTTCTTCTATTCTCTTGTAATGAACTTCCTTATTTAAGTATTGAATATGTTTCTGTTTCTTTATTACCATATTGGTAATAGAGATTGAATTATTTTGAATTTCATTAACATCTTTATGTTTCATAGGGGTAAGAAATTCAAACATGATTTCTTTACTACCTTGAAGAGTATGTACTCCCTGAGATGTTACATGAAAAGGATAAATTTGAGTAAGGAAAGGAGTTCCTAATATGACAGGTGTTGAGATATCTTTGACCAGAATAAAAGTATTTTTGAAACAAATACCTTTATTGCAAATTTGAGCCTTGGTTAATTTGAAATCTATATGAAGTTTTGAACCATTAGCACTAGTTAAAGACTCTAAAGTCTTTTCATAGTACTTAGTAGGAATTAAACCTTCTTGAATGCAGTTCATATCTGCACCTGAGTCTATCAGGGCAATGAAACTCTTATGATATTCTTCATTAATGATTAATGATATTCTACAGTACCATTTTTGAATTTGAATTCTATTGATGATATTGAGATAAGTTTCATGAGAATCTGAAGATTGATCAATATCTTCATCTTCATCTTCATCCTTTTGACTAGACTCCTGACTATTGAGATGATTCTTTAATGACAAATTAAGCAAATCTAATTCTATTCGGCTCTGATCTTGCTTTAATTGCTTAATTTCTTCTTTGACTCCTTTAATTTCATTTTGAAGATCTTTGACAGTAACAACCTGTTGTTTTGAATTCATTTTTGACAAAATAGCACTAAGGCTGATTGGTTTGATATTAGGAAAGCTAGGCTTTTCTTTATCTATGATGTCTTTTAATTTCAAAAGATATTGCCTTTTGATTTCATCATCTTCTATCTTTTCTATGACATCTATGAGGAAACTAGCTTATGATGAAATAACATTTATTGACTTTGATTTGTAAGTTCCATTACAATCTGGATCCTTGCAATTTTGAATACAAGGTTCATCTTTTTCAGTTTTAGAAGATTCTGAAGCAGATGATTCTTCTTGAATTTGAAAGATTTGATCATCAGAATTCCTTTCTGATGATTCCTTTTTAGATTCATTCTCTGAGTCTGAAATATTGTTAATGAACAATTTACTTAATTCTTTTTTTAATGAATCACTAATGTTTAATGAATTAATCTTAGATCTCATCGGACAATTACTCTTGTAATGTCCTACTTGACCGCATCTATAATAAATAGGATTTTTGAATGACTTTCTAGACTTTGAATTCTTCTTTGAAGGCTCTTTGAAAGGTTTTGATTTATCATGATTTGTTCTTCTTTGATTGAACTTCCTATGACTAAAGTCTTTCCTAAAAGACCTTTGCTTTTTCTTATCTCTTGATGAAGGAGGAACTAAATTTGTATCAAATCCCATTTGATTACAAATATTCCCTAGTTCATTCTTCCTTTTATGACTATCTTTTTGAATTTTGTTTTTGAACTTAATATTATTACACTCAACCATGATCTCTTGATTGACAGCACTAACTAACTGACCATAAGACGAAGATTCATAGACTTGAGTTAATGATAAACCTTGTTGAGTTCCATAATTTCTCAACCTTTCTTTGAATTTTTTTGCAAATAGCTTAGGAAGACCACAGATAAACTTCTCTTTCCAATAAGCTAAATTGCAATCACTTCTTAAGAACACTTTTGAGAAAAAGACATCTTTATACCATCTTAAGTCTGAGAGTTCTCTACACCTTAAGTTGGTTAAGATTTCTAATGACTTATCCTGAAAGCTTTGAGGTTCACCTATGAAGTGTTTAATGATGGCATAGATCAACAGTTCTATGCATGTTGAACTATCAGTTTCAGGATCTATTGAAGTTTCTATTTCTAATCTTTGATCTTCAGTGAGATAATTATCCCACCAACCTTTGAGTTGACCAGTGAAACCACTAACAACAATTTTAAGGATATTCCTTAAATCTGCTGAAGGAATTTTGATTCTAAAAGCATTAACTGCCATGAGGATTTCATTAGTATGATTTAATATCTCATGTTCGCTCATACCATCAATATTCCACTCATAGATACTAGTTCCATCATAACTACTATGGACATATTGACTTCTTTCCTCAAATTGAATATCTGGAAGAGTAGGTCTAGGATAGTAATTCCTGGTTTGATAAGTTCTCCGACCTAATCTCAGATTCTGCTTTAAAACTTTATTGACAGCTAATTCTTCTTTTTCTTGTTTGATCATATTGATTGAAGGTTTCTTTTCTACTATTAGGTTTAAGGAATCCTCTTTTCCAAACCTAATGCCTTTTATTTTTGAAAAGTTTGGCATCCTATAAATAGGTTGCTGAATTTCTGATGTATTGAAAGATATTGAAGGAGACTTTGATGAGAAAGGACCTAATGAGAGAGGACCTAAAGGACGATCTAATGGAGGAAGATCTAATGAATTATTTGATGAAGGAAGAGAAGAGAGTGTATTCTCTACTCTAATCATTTGATCTATATTTGGATATTTTAATGAATGACTACCTTTGTCAGGATCATGAGTTATTATGGGAAGTGAAGCAATTACTTCTTCTTGATGAATATTTTCAACAGTAATTTTTTCTAAAGGAGGATGGACAACAGGAACTGGTGTTTCTAATGAAGTTTTCTGACTTATCCTAGTACTTTTCTTGATCTTCTTGATTGGTTTATAAGGATAAACTGTATCATCCACCTTAGCAAAAGGATAGCTAATATCATTTACTTCAGCATACTCTTAGTACTTTTCGAAGAAAGGCATGTTGTAGTTCATGATATTTAACTCATGATAATAAATTTCTTTGAATATTTCTTTTGCTTGATGATTGAATTTTTTGAAATACCAACGTCTTTTTCCTTTGTTTGAAGCTTTCATGAATTCTTTCCTAAGATATTCTTTATCTATTTGAAACTCTTTTGATGACCTGGGAAAATACATATGAAGAGAATTTTGAGTAAAAGGCTTTGAACTAACTATTGTAATGTTAATTCCTGATGAACTTTTTGAAGAGGATTTTAATGATCTTCTGCTAGGACTGTAATGAGTTGATGATTCAAAACTAGAATCTAATTCTAATTCTTCTTCATCTGAATTTTCATCATCTTGATCAACTGAAATTTCATCATCTTGAACATCTATTGAATAGCCATGTTCTTCAGTGTCTGAATCAAAAGGTTCATCTTCACTAGACATATACTCTCGATCCATCCTTGACTTTATGATCAATCTTAACTCTAACAACCAAGTGTTTTCCTTGAACTTATCGGGAACACCCCGCTTACCAACGGTTTTACTGTCTCCCCTGGGACTTACGACCAGGAACACGGTTACCGGCTTACCAACGCTAAGTCAAGAAAATATAATGATTTAGAAAATTAGAGTCTTAATATCTTACAAAGTCTTGGACTTTAGAAATCTATGCTTCGCTTAATGAACTTCTAAGACAAATACTTAAAATAATGACTAAGCAGCTAGATGAGCAAGCTTGCTGAAATAGTATTGAACAATCCTTTGATTATATTTAATTTCTTCAATTTCAGAAGGATGTTCCTTTTTGAGGTATCTAACTTTATTGTAATAGAACAAGTAAGCATGTCTTTGCTTTATGATGAAAGGACCATAATATCTTGCCATCTACCTTAGAGAGCTAGATATGAAACTTTTTTGAAAAAACCGTTTAATGAACATTAACACACTGACGCGAGGACGCACACACCTAGAGGGACACAGACACACCCATTACCCCTACCACAAAAAGAGGCGGCACAGGCTCTGATACCATTCAGGGGCAGGATCGCTCTTAGATTTTGACTTAATGATTATGAAAGTCTTAATGAGTAATGAGTAAGTCAAAACATGTAAAACATGTAAAGAAAGTGTGTGCAAAAATGAATTAAAAAGTGAAGAAGGTGTAGGAGATTCGGAGTGAATAGTAACTTATGAACAGTAACGTGAATAGTAAACGTGAACAGTAATGAACAGTATGAACAGTAACTTCAAAAATTAAAAGGGATGCTAATCCGGCGGTAGTCCGCACTGGAAAGCATAGGAGAAGGATAATGAATGCTTAATGAAAAGTAATGAAATAAAACTTAATATTGAACAAAATAACACTTACAACTTTGAAACTTCTTGAAATACACTTTGAAAAAGTTACAAACTTTGAGGAGAGCACAAGGGCTTTGATGAAAGGCTTTGAAGAAAGCTAATAACTTAATGAAACTTTGATGAAAGGAGAAGGTTGAAAGGTTAGCTAGACTTGGCTAAGCTAAGGGTTATTTTCTACCAAATATTTACATTCATTTGGAGAATATTTTACATTGCCTTATCTTGTGATGAAGGTGCCTATTTATAGACTCTTGAGGGAAGGATGGATTCCAAATGGTTTGAAGTCCATTCTTGTCTTGTTGTGTGAGGTGTGATGAAGCTTTTCATGATATCTTCTTGTAATGACACTTGTTGAGTGGGGAAGCATTCTTTTCTTCTCTTATTGACACATGTCTGGACACTTGGCATGATGAGGAGTCTCCATAAAACTTTGTTGACTTGTTGAATATGATGATAAGTTTGCATATGAACTCTGCAGCCTTTTAGTAACACTGCACATGGCTACAGCTGTGTGGAATCACTGCACATGGACGGCAGTCTTTGGGTGACTGTGTCACGATTCCATTCCACTGTAATGATATCTTGGTATTCTGCATCAAAAGCAGTATTCCAGTAATCAAATCTGTCATCTGCCTCTGCATCTTGATAGAAAAGATGAAATGCCTCTAAATCTTCGGCATGATTCTTTTGAAAATAATGATCGACTAACTGTTGAAAATCAGTCCGAATTTTGAAAGGAACTTCGGGAATGGTTAAATCTGAATATATTTTTTGATTAAAATCCTCTGCAACAAGGGTTTGATATTTAATGGAAAGCTCTTTTGCAATAGTACTAGCTCTCCAATGTCTAATTTGCTTTCTTAAGGAAAGATTATGACAAGGCCAGGGATACTCAGAGGAGAGAAGGTAAGGTTTGACTAGACGTTTTTTGAGAAGAATTTTGTGTTGAGCAGGATAACAAATCCCTTTGATCCATTCTGGAGCTTTACTTTGAATGAGTAGCTCGACGTATCGTTTTGGAGGAAACTTATCAAAGGCATGTATAATACAATGAGACAGTTTTCTTCCAAATCCTTTTGATTGATCAGGGTTGGTCATGAGAATATTGGCAAGATATCCATAATCTAAAAGCTTTTGAGGAGTTAAAATTATTGGTTCTTTGTTGAAATAGATTGTGACAGGAAGATATTGGGAGAGATCTAATGAGGCTCTACATATGCTATAGGTAAGGTGACATTTACAATCAGGCATGGAAAGGGGAATTTCTGTACACAAAGGGTCTGTTTTGAGACATTCAAGGGCTTTGAGACCATGATAACATTCCCATGTCCAAGTCATACCTGGAATGAGTTTGTAGTTACAGGCGAATTCAATTAAAGCCTTTTGAATAAATTCTTGCCTGTTGAGCTCGGTCTCTTGAAGAGTTCGATGAACATATTCTCTGCAATCAGCATCTGGTAACTGATTAAGAAAACTGTGGGAGAAGAAGAAAGCTCTTGATTTTTTCGTTTCTCTTTCTGTTTTTGTTTTAACCAGTGGGGTTAAAGTTAGAATCTTTTCTTTTCCTTTAGCCAGTGGGGCTAAAGTTCTGACTCTCTCTCTCATCTTACCTTTACCCTTATCTTTAGCCAGTGGGGCTAAGATAGCACTCTTACTTGTCTCACATTTTGTTTTAGCTAATGGGGCTAAAGTTATATCTTCTAAAGCATCAAGTTCTTTGAATCTGCTTTCATCCAGTAGGGATGATGATGATATTCCACTGTGAGCCAGTTGGGCTGACAGGGTTCAACTCGTCTTTTGAGAAGTTCATTCTCTTTGATCAGCTCAAGATTATTAGCAGTAATATCATTAAGAAAATATTCATTTGTTCCACAAGTAAGACAAGTTTTGTGATGAAATTTGTGATGAGAAAAACGAAAATAGTCTGCTACTACTTGCAAGACTAATGACTTATTATTGAAGTCACTAATATTCCAAATAGCATCTAATATTACTGTTTCACTATCTTCTAATCCCTCTAAATTACCTCTGTAATGAAGATTAGACTCTTTAGGCCAGACAGGTAAAGCTTTGTCAACAAAATACATCAATCCATGGGGATCCATCTGCAAAACTAATCTGATTAGTATAACAGCAATATCCTATATGATGAAGGAACAAATATATTATGAAATAAATTGTTAGGTATTTGAAACCTAATCTTTTGAAAAACGTTATTAAGAGGTATGTAATGAACTTCTTGATTTTTGAATATCATGTTGATAACAGATATTGAACTATTTTGAATTTCATCAACATCTTTGTCTCTCATAGGGGTGAGAAATTCAAATATGATTTCTTTGCCTTTTTGAAGAGTGTGCACTCCCTGAGATGTTACATGAAAAGGATAAATTTGAGTTAGGAAAGGAGTTCCTAAGATAACAGGTGTTGAAATATTTTTGACTAGAATAAAAGTATTTTTGAAACAAATACCTTTATTGTAAATTTGAGCCTTGGTTATTTTGAAATCTATATGAAGCTTTGAACCATTAGCACTAGTTAAAGACTCTAAAGTCTTTTCATAGTACTTAGTAGGAATTAAACCTTCTTGAATGCAGTTCATGTCTGCACCTGAGTCTATCAGGGCAATGAAACTCTTATGATATTCTTCATTAATGATTAATGATATTTTGCAATACCATTTTTGAATTTGAATCCTATTGATGATATTAAGATAAGTTTCATGAGAATCTGAAGATTGATCAATATCTTCATCTTCATTTTCATTCTTTGAACTAGACTCTTGACTATTGACATGACTCTTTAATGACAAATTAAGCAAATCTAATTCTATTCGGCTCTGATCTTGCTTTAGTTGCTTAATTTCTTCTTTGACTTCTTTGATTTCATTTTGAAGATCTTTGACAGTAACAACCTGTTGTTTTGAATTCATTTTTGACAGAATAGCATTAAGGCTAATTGGTTTGATGTCAGGAAAGCTAGGCTTCTCTTTATCTATGATGTCTTTTAATTTCAAAAGATATTGCCTTTTGATTTCATCATCTTCTATCTTTTCTATTACATCTATGAGGAAACTAACTTCTGATGAAATAACATTTATTGACTTTGATTTGCAAGTTCCATTGCAATCTGGATCCTTGCAATTTTGAATACAAGGTTCATCTCTTTCAGTTTCAGAGGATTCTGAAGCAGATGATTCTTCTTGAATTTGAAAAATGTTTTCTATTTGATTTTCAGAATTCCTTTCTGATGATTCCTTTTCAGATTCATTCTCTGAGTCTGAAATATTGTTAATGAACAATTTACTTAATTCTTTCTTTAATGAATCACTAATGTTTAATGAATTGATCTTAGATCTCATCGGACAATTACTCTTGTAATGTCCTACTTGACCACATCTATAACAGACAGGATTTTTGAATGACTTTCTAGACTTTGAACTCTTCTTTGAAGATTCTTTGAAAGGTTTTGATTCATTTCTATCATGATTTGTTCTTCTTTTATTGAACTTTCTATGACCAAAATCTTTCCTAAAAGACTTATTCTTTTTCTTATCTCTTGATGAAGGAGGAACTAAATTTGTATCAAATCCCATTTGATTACAAATATTTCCTAGTTCATTCTTCCTTTTATGACTATCTTTTTGAATTTTGTTTTTGAACTTAATATCATTACACTCAACCATGATCTCTTGATTGACAGCACTAACTAACTGACCATAAGATGAAGATTCATAGACTTGAGTTAATGATAAACCTTGTTGAGTTCCATGGTTTCTCAACCTTTCTTTGACTTTTTCTGCAAATAGCTTAGGAAGACCACAGATAAACTTTTCTTTCCAATAAGCTAAATTGCAATCACTTCTTAAGAACACTTTTGAGAAAAAGACATCTTTATACCATCTTAAGTCTGAGAGTTCTCTACACCTTAAGTTGGTTAAGATTTCTAATGACTTGTCTTGAAAGCTTTGAGGTTCACCTATGAAATGTTTAATGATGGCATAGATCAAAAGTTCTATGCATGTTGAACTATCAGTTTCAGGATCTATTGAAGTTTCTATTTCTAATCTTTGATCTTCAGTGAGATAATTATCCCACCAACCTTTGAGTTGACCAGTGAAACCACTAACAACAATTTTAAGGATATTCCTTAAATCTGCTGAAGGAATTTTGATTCTAAAAGCATTAACTGCCATGAGGATTTCATTAGTATGATTTAATATCTCATGTTCGCTCATACCATCAATATTCCACTCATAGATACTAGTTCCATCATAACTACTATGGACATATTGACTTCTTTCCTCAAATTGAATATCTGGAAGAGTAGGTCTAGGATAATAATTCCTAGTTTGATAAGTTCTTCGACCTAATCTCAGATTCTGTTTTAAAACTTTATTGACAGCTAATTCTTCTTCTTCTTGATTGATCATATTGATTGACTGTTTCTTTTCTAACTTATTAAGTTTATCGACTATTAGGTTTAAAGCATCTTCATTACCAAACCTAATGTCTTTCATTTTTGAAAAGTTTGGCATCCTATAAATAGGTTGCTGAATTTCTGATTTATTGAAAGATATTGAAGGAGACTTTGATGAAGAAGGACCTAATGAAAGAGGACCTAAAGGACGACTTAATGGAGGAAGATCTAATGAATTATTTAATGAAGGAAGAGAAGAGAGTGTATTCTCTACTCTTGTCATTTGATCTGAAACAGTTTTGAGTATTTGATTTGTATAATTATTTTGATATTGAATGTTCTTGACATCCTTTAATGAAAGATTGTCCTTATCAGGACCATGACTCATTTTGAAAGGTGAAACAATTACTTCTTCTTGATGAACATTTTTTATAATGATTTCTTCTAGAGGAGGATGAACTGTAGTAACAGTTGTATTGGATGAGGTTTTCCAATTTTGGGCTATCCTGGTATTCATATTAATTTCCTTAGGTGTTCTAAAAGGATAAAGGATGTAATTTTTCGTAGCATAGACTTCGAACCATTCGAAGAAAGGAATGTTGATCTTAGCACGTTCTAACTTATCATAATAGAACATTTTGTAATATTGCAGAATCTCTTTACTGAATGTATTGAAATACCAGTGTCTTTTCTCTCTATTGTAATCTCTCATGAATTCCTCCTTAAGATATTTTTTTATCTATCTTGAATTCTTTTGATATGACATTAAGTTGACTTTGAAAATCAGACGCTGTAGGAGACATATGAGGAAACTCTTGATCTTGAGTTTCCTGATAGACTCGCTTTGGGATGACAGGTCTAAAATTGATTCCTGATGAACTTATTGAAGAGAAATCAATTGATCTTCTGGCAGAACTATAATGAGTTGAGGGTTCATACCTAGAAGAGTATGACCTTCCAAATTTGAGAGTAACATTCCCTGAGGGAGATGTTAAAATTTGATTTAATTCTGGATATTCTGGGGATTTAGGAGGGACTGCATCTTCTATTTCCCATTCATCCACATATGAAATCTCATCATGTCTTAACCTTTTAGGGGTTATTGACTGAGAATTTTGAGTATTGACTTCTAACAACAAAGATTCATCTCTTGGAGATTGTTTGATGCAACCTATGTTGATTTTGGTTTTCATGACTTTGTAACAGATTCGGAATATAACAGCCATATGTTCTATTCCTAGAAGAAACTTTTCTTCCTTTGATTTGAGTTTGAGTTCTAAAAACTTTGAAGTGTCAGGATGTCCTAAACCCATAGTGTAGTTTGGAAAACAATCTACATATGTTGGACCATTATGAAGATTTGATTGAATGACTCCTAAAACGGATTCTTTGAAATCTATGATTCTTTTGTCTCTGAGGTACACTAGTATTGGAGTATCTATCCCTACTCTGTGAAGAGGTTTGACAGCTACTTGAACCAATCCTAGATGGAGATATTTGAAACCTTGTTGACGATGTTTCTTAATCATCTCTTCTGAGAGAAGATGAATCGTATCTTTTGATTTTTTGATTGTTATTGTTTTTTCTACTGTTTTGATGACATAATTTTGACGTATCTCAAAACTACCTTTTTGATAAACTTCTGATGAAGAAACTTTAGGAATAGTCCAGTTTTGAAGGTTTTGCTCTATCTGAGAAATAACAACTTCCCTGCTATTACTTCCATCCTCTTGATTATCTGATGAATAGTCAAGTTCTTGAATACTAGAACTAGAAGGTTCATGTCTACTAGACAACAATCTCTTAATCACCCTTGACATTATAATCAATCTTAACTCTAACAACCAAGTGTTTTCCTTTAACTTACCGGGAACACCCCGCTTACCAACGGTTTTACTGCCTCCCCTGGGACTTACGACCGGGAACACGGTTACCGGCTTACCAACGCTAAGTCAAGAAAATATAATGATTTAGAAAATTAGAGTCTTAAAATCTTACAAAGTCTTGGACTTTAGAGATCTATGTCCAACTTAATGAACTTCTAAGACGAATATCTTGAACAAAACTAGACAGCAAGATAAACAAGTCTCTTGAAATAATATTCAGAAAATTGTTGATAAGTTTGAATCTCTTCAGTTTCCAAAGGACGTTCCTTTTTGAGGTAATTAACTCTATTGCTATAAAGCCAATAAGAGAGTTTTAACTTTTCTATTGAAGGACCATAATATCCTACCATCTGACTCAGACAGCTAGATATGCAATTCTTTTTGATCTTAAAGTGACTTGATACCTACAAACCCAAATGTAATAAGGATCTGCTGTTTGAAGGAATTCTTTGTTGAGAAGGAGACTTCTGTAATATCTAATTAAAGCTTGATCTTCCATCAAACCATAACCATGATATCTACTGACTCGGTATTGTTGCCACCTAGCCATGTAGAGTGTTCATGTTTATCTTTTGAAGAAAGTGTTTTAATGAAAACTTAACACCTTTGAGGATGCACGCACCTAGAGGGACACAGACACACCCATTATATATATATATGAATTAAGTAATATTTAAGTAGTATTATTCGTANTTGAGGACGCACGCACCTAGAGGGACACAGACACACCCATTATATATATATATGAATTAAGTAATATTTAAGTAGTATTATTCATAATAAATTATTCTGCAAAAATAATTAAAGAAGCAAAAAAAAAAAAAATCTAGGTAACCTGGTTCATATCAATATTTGGCAAAATAATTCTGGTGCGAAATAGCCCATTGACCACAAATTCTATGTGTAATTAATTATAAAAACCCATTAATTATGCTTCGACCAATAATTATGCTACAATAATGCATTGACCATAAATTCATGTTTTATAAGGAGGCAATTATAAGTAATTAATGTTTAATGCAAATCGTTTTTAAATAATGCAATTTATTCAAATTGCCAAAATCAGAAATTATCAAAAACATTAATTAAAATGGCCATTTAATCATGCATTGACTATTTTTAACAATTTTAACATTAATTAAATGATAGAAATGTATACTATGGGTTGAACGTGAATAAAAGAAATTAAATTGAAAGTGATACAAATTAAATAGATTTAAACTAACAATAAAGCAAATTTAAATATATAACCGCTTGACATATTACTAATGCTGCCTACTTTCTTTTCATTTAAGATTATAGCTTCTTATGCATGTAAGGAATGCAAACCAGTGATAAAATATATTATCAATTACTCTATCCCTTTGACCACCGTTTACTGACTTCCATTGTTATTAAGATGAGAGTAAAATTTTATTACTCTGCAGCCACCATCTTGGGCTAATTTTACTCCTAAGCCATTAGGGTTATATTGCAGTGATCATGTCTCTAGAGAACGTTATTACTAATAAGCTTAACTTTTTCATTTTTTTTTCTCCTTGTTTTCTATATTTTATGAATTTAATTTGCTAAATTTATATTGATGGACAGAGCTAGAACAGATAAGTGGCATTGCGGCAATTCTTCGTTTTCCTCTTCCGGATCTTGAAGACATTGAGATGTGACGCTGCTTTAGGCTATTGTTGTTGACGGGGTTGCAAATCTAAGCTAGCTCATCTTCATTTTACTGTATATAAAATACATATCCCATGTTACAATGACAGTCCCTAAAAAGTACTTAGAATCGGGGTTATCAACATGTGATGTACAATACAACAACGGGTAATGCTAGTTAACCATTACAGCACATTATGTGGTGTTTTACATGTAACTCTAGCGGCATTTTATGACCGTAATATTGTCTTAAGTAACTCACGAATGAATGCAATAAGTTCATTTATAGCTGCTTTAATATCTCTCTCCTTAAATATAGAGGGTCCAGGATATGTGTAATATGTACTGCGTAGTTTTGTTTTCTTGTACCCTTTCCTTTTTTCTGTTTGGAGCTATATCACTTAAAAAATTACATGTATGCTCTTTTAACAATTAAATGCATATTGTTTCTCAATATTAGTGAAATTCATATTTGATAAGGGAAATATATTACTGTCAAATAGAAAAATTTCAACCTAGATTTGAGGATCAAGACCTGGCCAGGTACCCTAAGAAACATTCTTGTGACTGAGATGCATTTTGAGGACATTATAATGAATAATGTCAGTAACCCTATAATCATTGATCAAAAATATTGACCATGGAATCAGTGCACGAAACAGGTACACTAAATCCCGCTCTTACTTTTCAACTGAGACAATTCCAATTGAATGCAGATCTAAGAAATCTGCCATAGAAACTAAATAATCAACTTTAGTAATAAAATAATAACTTTGACAAATCAAAGTGCCTGGAAAGTCTTCTCTAATTGCGTGCAATTGGAATTTTGCGTTTTGAGTTTATCTAGCTTATGTCTGAATATTTGAGGCGCTAAACTTTTTCTCTCCATTTTATTCCTTTTTTCAACGGTTGTAGTCTGCATCCAAAATAAAGATAAGCAAGGTCACATTGAAGAACATTAGGGGCACAACTGTAACAAAGGAAGGAGTCCCACAGAAAGAAGAGCCAAAGATGGATATGAAATTGACTATTCCCACAGTTGCTGTGTTCTTGTTCTTAGCTTCCTTTGCCAGAGCTCAATCTCATGTCTTTGATATAACAAAATATGGTGCACCACCCAATGGAGATATAACAAAGGTAGCAACATAATAGCTTTTACGTAACTTAAATCACACTATACTTGTTTGCAATAATTTTTTCCTCACTTCATATTAATTTTCTGTTTCCTTTATGATCTTAAGGCTTTGACAAATGCTTGGAAAGATGCTTGTGGATCCAAAACTCCAAGTAAAGTTCTGGTTCCTAGAGGTACATACAAGTTACGCCAAATAGAGCTTAAAGGTCCTTGTGAGGCTCCTATTGAGCTTCAGGTGGATGCCACAATTTTTGCACCAGCAAACCCAAGCCAAATGAATGGAGACAGTCAATGGGTTAGATTCGGGTGTATGAACTTCTTCACCTTATCTGGTAGTGGCACATTTGATGGCCAAGGTGCAACTGCTTGGAAACAAAATGACTGTTCAAAAAAGTGGGACTGCAAGAAACTTTCCATGGTAGTTCATATGTTCCTTTCTCAATTTTGCCACAAGTGCAAATATATTTGTTTTAAAAATAACCACCTAACAAATTAGTTTTGTTTTAAACAGAATGTTGGTTTTGGCTTCCTCAACAATTCAATTATTCGAGACATAACATCAAAGGACAGCAAACACTTTCATGTTAATGTTTTGGGGTGCACGAATGTAACATTTATAAATTTCACCATCACCGCCCCTTCGGAAAGCCCCAATACTGATGGAATCCACATTGGAAGATCAACTGAAATCAGCATTACTAACTCAAACATCGGTACTGGTGATGACTGCATTTCTCTGGGTGATGGAAGCAGACAGATAACAGTTGAAAATGTAGTGTGCGGACCTGGCCATGGTATTAGCGTCGGAAGTCTCGGAAAGTATGACAATGAAGAACCTGTAGAAGGTTTCACAGTCAAGAACTGCACACTCAAAAACACAGACAATGGTGTGAGGATCAAGACCTGGCCAGGTACCCCAGGAAACATTCCTGTGACTGAGATGCATTTTAAGGACATTATAATGAATAATGTCAGTAACCCTATAATCATAGATCAAGAATATTGCCCATGGAATCAATGCACGAAACAGGTACACTAAATCCCTCTCTTACTTTTCAATTGAGACAATTCCAATTGAATGCAGATCTAAGAAACCTTCCATAGAAACTAAATAATCATCTTTCATAATAAAATAACAACTTTGACAAATCAAAGTGCACGGAAAGTGTTCTCTAATTGCGTGCAATTGGAATTTCTCTCCATTTTATTCCTTTTTTTCAATGGTTGTAGTCTCCATCCAAAATAAAGATAAGCAAGGTCACATTGAAGAACATTAGGGGCACTTCTGCAACTAAGGAAGGAGTCCTTCTTATTTGTAGCAGTGGTGTACCATGTGAGGGTGTGGAGCTCAGCGACATTGATCTTACATTCAATGGAGCAGAGGCTACTGCAAAATGTGCTAATGTCAAGCCTAAAGTTCAAGGGAAAGTGCCTACGTGTGCAGCATAGACTACCAGAAGGGTCTCCTCGGCTCAGATTTATCCCTTCTATTTGGTTTTTAGCTTTTAAGTTTTTTTGTCTTCCCTGAAAACTACATTCCCACATATTTTGTAGAGAATGGAGGGAGAAGTTTCTTTGTAGTTCTTTGAGAATAAAGTTTAAAAAAAGGTTGTGAGATTATCATCCAATCTTCTACTCTTTTAGATATATAATTACATAACAAGAACAAAGCACAGAATACGGACACTTTCGTAACTTTTGAAAGCAAAGAAACCATTTGACAGGTGGCTCTCATCAAGTTCAATTTACAGGGGGGAAGGTCTTGCAACATTTTTATGGGTGGACCTTTTCTATTATCATTTCTATCTACTTAGGACACTCCAAATTAGCTTTACTTACTTTTTTNAACTTATATGGATTGCCAATGGCCTATGCTTGTTTCTTCCACATTGACGTTATTATAAATATATATATTGATACGCACTTATTTAACAAATAAAAAATTATCTGTTCTTCTCGTAAACTCTTCCGCAAGAATATACTTGTTTTAACTTCTATTTCCAGTAAGCTATTTCTTACGATACCTATAATCCTTGATTTTTTCTCTTTTAAACTATCACACTTTCTTACTTGAGTGCTCCTTTTTTTTTTTTTTTTTTNGCATTATTTATGTTCAATTTTTGTGTAGATATTAAAGATGAATATATATATATATATATATAACCCTTTTTTAATAAAGTGAATGAGTTCGTCTCCTTCTTTAAAAATGAACAATTTAACCCCTCTTTTTTGACAAAAGTTGCAATTTTGGTTCCTCCATCTTTCAAGCATTAAAAAATAAACAGAAATGCTGATGTGGCAATAAGAAATTATTATTTTAATTTAATTCAGCCAAAATACTAAAACTGACTTTAGAAGAAAAAAAAAAACACTTATTTTCCAAATTTACAAATTCAGATCAAGGCTTAAAGATCTTGAAATCAAAATACCACCGTTCAAAGTAAAGATCTATGTCTTTGGAACCTCTTCACAAAATTTCAGCTTTATCTAATGGTGAATGACTGTAGCTCTCCAATTTGATTAAAACTGCCAAAACAAATGCCAAAACATAAGCTTTAGTTCTATATTAATCTAGCAATTTTACTATTAAATATGACGTATAGTTTTTCTGTGCAGTTTTGTGTGCAGTTTTTTTTTTTCAGTTTTTTTTTCCACTTCATTTGCCTAATTGGCTCATAAAGTTGCCACCAGGGATTTTAACATGCCACCTAGAATGTTAATGGTGACACATTAGTAATTTTGTTACTTGTTAACAAACCCTATTAACGGTAATATTTTATTATGAATGTTAAATTATTGAAAGACTAATTTGTAGTTATTATTCTTTCAATGACTATTTTGTAAAGTCTAAATCTTTGAATGACACAAATGTAAATTTACTCATAAATCAATTATCAATTACATCACTCATAAAAAAAATTTAGTCCCCCACTTTACGTATCTAAATCTTTGAATGACACAAATGTAAATTTACTCATAAATCAATTGTCAATTACATCACTCATAAAAAAAATTTAGTCCCCCACTTTACGTACAATCCCCAACAATCTTTGTTCATTAGCTAATAGTTGCATTTGAAATTAAAAGTTACATGTTAGTTAGCTTGAAGGTCAAGTGCATTTGGAATTGGATGTCACATTTTCTAGACAAATTTAGATATACACATGTGTTGTTTTGTTTTTTATTATAATTTACATTTGTGATTGGCATTATTTATTAAATAGTCAATGTCAATCATCCATTATTTGTTCCATGTAATTGTTTAATGTGTATGCCAGTTATATTTAATTGCATATGTGATCATCCTAGCGTCTAACTTGTTATTAAATATGATTACCGCATAAAAAATTGGTATAATTAGGGTTGGCAAAGATTAATTTTAGATTCAAATACTTAGGCCACATCTAAGTTTAGCTCTCCTTCTAATAATAATAATATTTGTTACCCTTCCAGTAGCCCGTAGTTGCCAACTTGCCATAGGTTTTGATGCATTATTTGATCCATGAAGTTGTTAAATGTGCATGCTAGTGGTATATTTATATGTGATTATCATACTATGTAACTTGTTATTGAATATGATTATATCCTCAAAAATATGAAATAGACTAATTTTAGATTAAAAATAATATTTTGAAGTGGAATCTTTTGAAGAAAATAATTTAGATTTACTAATCCATCAATTTCTACAAGAGACAAGAGATATTCCTTCTCCTACCCTTCTGGTCTATTGACTAATTTTAGATTAAAAAGAATATTTTGAAGTGGAATCTATAAAAAAAATAATTTAGATTTACTAATCCATCAATTCCTACAAGGGACAAGAGATATTCCTTCTCCTACCCTTTTGGTCTATTATTGAATTACTCAATTTCTTTCATTGAATTTATCATCAAGGGTAATCCAAAATATTTGTCCTACAAACTATAATGCTTCCTATATCTGTTTTCTTTCAATTGCTGTATACTTTTTATTTGACTTTCTTATGATAGTCTTATCTATTTGAAGGCTACCATTGTACAGTGAGCAAAGGTATGCATTCAATTCCTGCAATATTGGAGATAAATTTCCCTTTTCCATACAAACTAATTGACTTTTTTTTTTAATGTTTTATATAATACTTATTTACATTATTTATATGATTTTGGTCACACAATAACCAATACCGTAAGTATGNAATACCTTAAGTATGGCTTGCTAGTATGTATATCTACATCTAAATATTG
Source organism: Cercis canadensis (assembly GCA_003255065.1). Lineage (NCBI taxonomy): Eukaryota > Viridiplantae > Streptophyta > Magnoliopsida > Fabales > Fabaceae > Cercis > Cercis canadensis. Next base: position 682 of record QAOA01007686.1, on the reverse strand, counting down.
CATTACCCTTTAGAATCTAAGATAAAATTCACTGGATTTGTCACACAACACACAAAATACAGATGAACAAGAGTTGGTTCATCATCCAGCATTCTTTTCAGAAAGCCTATTTCTGGATGAGCAACACACATTGCATTCATATTTGATTCCGGAAGGTAGTGAGATGCCTGACTTTATAAGGAATGACGTTCAAGTTGGGGCAATTACTAATATCCAAATGGGAGAGAAGAGGCATGGCCCCATTCTCTGCTCCCAACTCCTTGAGGTTATGCAACCCATGAAGATGAAGAATCTGAAGTTGAGGAAAGCCTCTTTGAGAGCAGATAAACTTGTACCCCATGAATGATTTCAAGCCTAAGCAAAGGACACATAACTTTGGCAGCTTCTCCAATGTAGCCATTGGGTCTTCCTCAAGAAAACTTCCCTTTATGATCAACTTAGCTAGGTTAAAAGAAAGTTGGTGGCATTCTGATAGTTTGGTTATATGCCCTTGCAACCACATTTTATTAATAGCATAGCATCTTGACAGAAGTGGTCTTACCTCTGCATTTGTGGAAGTCAGATTAAGGATTCCAAGTGATTGAAGACGGCTTAGTGTGTTATCCTTGAATTTGAAACTTTTCCCGAATCCTCTTATAGTCACGAATCCCCTTTGCATATTCCTTATGATAATCACTAATTT
>QAOA01007674.1:5878-58802 GCA_003255065.1 Cercis canadensis | reverse complement strand
AGATTTAAACCCTTGCCATGTCTGGAGAGCTGTGAGAACAAGTGCTAGTAGTGCTGCCAGGAAAGCAAGGATAGTCCATGGTGATTTAAAATAGGTATAATATGCCTCGGCCATCCAAATACTGAGTTTATTCTTATAATGCTTCTCCATTTCCTCCCTAATTTCAGAATATAAAGTTGGATTATGCACCAAGCCAGAGCTTACAGTATTAAAGATTTCAACCACTTGTTCATCGCATCCAAGGGAATTATGGAGTATACCAGATGATCTGAGCTCCTTCACATCCTCTGGAATATCAATGAGCATATCTAGTAACTTTATATACGAGCTGATCTCGAACTGATTTGTAAAATCTGGGCACATCTCATATGCTACCAAGTTCAACAAAGTAGGAAGCGTTAAGTCATCCAGGATTAGTGGAGTAAGGTGCAATTTTCCACCAAAGAAGGAAGAGCTGAAAGAGATGTTTTTTAAGCTAATAATCTTCTGTCTCTTAACTCGGATGGCAGCTGCTTTAAGCTCTTGTATGTTCCTATGTGTTGTGTCCTTCTGTACAAACAAACCACGCAAGGTAAGCCTATATTTTTTTTCTTTTTGAGAGATGGGTTAGTTGACAAGTCTAAGTGAATTTAGGAAAGTCTAAAATATAATTAAAGAGATGTCTTTTGGGAAAGTCTAAGTAAATGCATGCCATTGGTGTAGATTTTTGTGAAAATTTTCCGTTTATATTGAAATGAAATAGTTCCTTGATGGGAAAATGATGCAAAAATTTGAGAAGATTAATGCTTTTTTTGTAAGTGTTTGACACATCTATAAAATTATCAAAATATTCTTTAAGCTATGCTTTTATCATGAGTAAAATATGTGATTATTATGTTTAAGTTTTTGGGATGAATTAATTCCTTGACATAATATCATAGCATCTTTAAGTATAATTAGTGAGAAATTCTATCCTTGCTCTTCTAATTTTTCATAAATTAAATAAAGTTTCAACACAAAATAAAGTAAGTTCGAGCTTTGTTCATACTTTAAGTCTTAAGAGCTGGTCTTGATAAATTAACCACATAATTTAAGAGATATTTTAGTCATTCTACAAATATACAATCCAAATAATATTTTTAGCGAAAAATCCAAAACTCTTCATTTTCCTTATATATCTATTATTTTAGAAATAGAGAGATTTCACAAAGAGGAATGCTAGAGGAGCCTTGGTCAGCTAAACTTCAAAAAGTACTATTTTTTGTACTTTCACCCCTAAAATTTTAAAAAAGTATTAGCTCTATTTCAAATTATGTATTTTATTGATTCATATTTTATTAAGTGTTGATGATATATATATATATATATATATATATATATATGATGGTTATAAATATTTTATTATCTTATAATCCTTAGTCTTGACCCCGCAGATTTCACCCAATTTTTTCCTGAAGATTTGATCCTAATTGCGTACCTTATCTGTATAGGCATAGGCAACAGCCGACAAGTATGTTCTTATTGCTTGGATCCGGAGTAATGTATCTTCAACCATTTTTTGTTTATCTGTAAGCTTGCAGTCTTTGTCGATCATCAAGATTGATGTGCGAAGACAATCGAGGAGATGAGTTGGTGGTGAACTCTTCTCCACTATTTCTATCTGATGCTCTGGTTCTCTGAACTGCAGCCTATGTGGGGCTTCTAATAGTGTAAACATATTCTGCAATTCACAAAAGACATACATGGATACCTTCAACTCCTCCTCATCTTTGCTCAACAACTTGAGCAACTGGTACGGAAGTTGATTCTCCAGCAAGAGGAGATCACGTTGCACAAGAACTAGTATGTCAACCTTAACTTTCAAATTCCCTGGTTTGGAAAAGTTTGCATTTTCCAAGATGCGCAGCACAGAACATCCATCCACGAACAACATCCATGCCAGATCCTCATCGTTATAGGGGACATCCCGCTCAAGCGCAAGCCCAATCTCATCCCACGAGAACAATCCCCTTCAAAAAGGTTAGAATTTATGAATGAATATCATAATATTTAACGCAAAATAATTTACTAATTTAGTGAATTCTTAAATGAATATAATTAGGAACAAGTTTCATAGAGAAATTTGTAATTTCATAATTTTTAATAATTTGGAACACTACCTTAGTTCTGCAATATTATCGGCGATCCTTTTGTGCAGAAGTTGAGGGGTTTGTGGGCTTGCTTTAGCATACATCGACGCCCACATAAGCTTGTACTGCTCTCCTCTCTTGAGTTTCGGATCACCATGATGGATGGGACCGATTGATATTAGCTTGGGCGAGTAGTACTTGCCATACTTCTCTCGTTCTCGCATGTAAAACGGAACAGTTTGTATCTTGGACCTTGAAGTTTTATAATTTCTCTCCATATCCTGCCCTGTCTCTTCTAAAACCTTAAATCTGTTTTGTAAGGCCATACTTGGTTATGCCTGAGGGCTTATGTTAATGTAAGGCCGACGGCAGCTGTTCCACCCCAGTTCCTGACCAACTTGAGAATACGCTGAAGCTTCTTGATGTGATCAATGGCACAAATCTAACTAGATGAAGGAGATTATGGTGCTTTAAAGAGAAGGGGAGATGAAGAGAGAGGTGGGGAGTCAACGTAACAAGTGTAGGGGGAGAGAGACTAAGCTAAATAGCAGAGGATCTTCAGGTGAGAAGAAAATAGTAGGCCACAAGCAATTGGATCTACAATCCAAATTAAAAAATAAAAAAATCATCATAGATTTGCATAGCAAAGCCAAGTTCATCATAGATTTTACCGTTTCAGAGAAAAAAGCCCAATTTTTCTTTTAAAAAAATTAGCCAGTTCCCATTTTAAGTTTGAAAAGATCGTTTAATGGCTCTGTCACGACATATAAAATAACATCATTTAGACTTTTTCTATTTCTGTTTTGTTATACAATGACACAAAAACTTAAACCCCTAACATCCTATAAATTATTTAAAATTGTTATCATCAAGCCACTTTTTTTTTGCTAGATATAAAATTTTTATATTATAATATATATTTACATATTATTTTTAATAAACTCCCATATAGGAAAGCGAAAATATTTAAGTCACCAATAATTATACCACATGCAACAAAGAATGCACACCAAAATTTAATCCTAGATGGAAACTTTAAAAAGCCTTAAAAATTAAATACATAACTACTTGAATTATTGCTCGAGGTCGACTTAACCACATATAGTGACTTAGAACTATATATATCATATGTAAAATTTATTCACTTAATTTATTTCATTGTGAACATAGCACTTTGACTTTAATATTATAATTTACAAACTTATTTACTTAAATATTATATTTTTAAAAAAAATTAAAAATTAAAAAAAAAAAACTGACAAAGTGGAGTCCACTAAGAAGAAAGATATGAAGGTACAAAAAGAGTGAAGTGAAAGGGAGAGAGAGAGAAGAATATAAAAGAAATATAAGATTAAAGGGACAAGGAGAGAGAAGATGAAAGAGAGAAAGAAAAAATGGAAACAACCGGGCACGTCGAATTTTAAGCGGCGTGTTCCCACTAGACGCACACATGGGATTTGGCACGTTTAGTATGATTCATGTTGTCAAATTTCTTTCTTTTTTTTTTAATTTTTTTTTAAATATAATATTTAGATAAATAATTTTAAAAATATAATAAATAAATAAATAAGTTTATAAAATATAATATTAGAGTCAACGCAACTTGTGAACATTGGCAGTCATTGACTGAATGTTTTTGCACTTGTTCAAAAGAAAAGGTCATATAGCTAGTTGCTGAACATTGGAAGGTAGCGAGTGGCGTACTAGAGCAGCATACAGCGTTGAATAATGCGGGGGGAGCTCAGCTTTGCGTGCGAATGCGACCATCAAAGCTACCAATTCAACCATAGATGATACAACCTTTCGGTTTCATTTTTGTCATGAATTCACACTCACACAAGTCCTGTGCACTGATAATATTTGAGCGAAATATTTATTTTTTTTTGTGATGGTTCCTATATTTTTAATATAAGATTAATTTCTGTTCAAGTTTTGGTATGCCTTGATCACTCTTACTGAAATATTTTTTTACACATTATTAATACTTTAAGTTTTATATTTTTTTTTAAATAGATAAAATTAGATTGTGGTATAATTTATATTACATAAATAAAATTTTAAATTGATCCAATTTAATTCTAATAATATTAATTGTGTAGTGTGAATTTATTAGTATGAAGATAACTTTGGTTGTAGCATGAACGAACAACTTTTTTTTTTTGGTTTTAACAATAAAAGTATTATTGTACTAACTTTCATATATTGAGATTGAATCCTTTCACGGACGATCTTAAGGGCACACTCCTACATTGGCCTAGTGCATTTTGGAAAAAAAATTTCTTAGGTGTTGGCCTCAATATTTGAGACATTAGCTAATTTAGATAAACCTATTTCCTCATTCCCATCAGACTACACTCTTAAGGTTACATGAACAAATAATTAGATTAGCATAAACATAAATAATATGTAGATGATATTATTTTGGTTTGTCAAATAGTTTTGACTCAACTAACGAAGGCTCAACCTCATCGAGCCCACATCTAGAGTTTGAACTCTTCTTGGACCCATTCCTACGAGTACCAAGTAGTATTTCATTATATATATTCTAATTCTATTATGTCACTTGATGATATGAAAGTTTAAATTAATGTTTTAAAAATCGGACGATATGTAGATGATATTATTTTGGTTTGTCAAATAGTTGAGTTTTGACTCAACTAACAAAGGCTCAACCTCATCTGGCCCAAATCTAGAGTTTGAAATCTTCTTGGACCCCTTACTATGAGTATCAAGTAGTATTTCCTTATATATATTCTAATTCTATTATGTTACTTAATGATATGAAAGTTTAAATTAATGTTTTAAAAATCGAATGAATTTGTAGATGATATTATTTTGGTTTGTCAAATAGTTTTGAGTTTTGACTCAACTAACGAAGGCTCAACCTCATCCGGCCCACATCTAGAGTTTGAAATCTTCTTGGACCCCTTCCTATGAGTACCAAGTAGTATTTCCTTATATATATTTTAATTCTATTATGTTACTTAATGATATGAAAGTTTAAATTAATGTTTTAAAAATCTGACGAATATATAGCTGATATTATTTGGTTTGTCAAATAGTTTTGAGTTTTGACTCAACTAACGAAGGCTCAACCTCATCGGGCCCAAATCTAGAGTTTGAAATCTTCTTGGACCCCTTCCTATGGGTACCAAGTTGTATTTTCTTATATATATTCTAATTCTATTATGTTACTTAATGATATGAAAGTTTAAATTAATGTTTTAAAAATCGGATGAATATGTAGATGACATTATTTGGTTTGTCAAATAGTTTTGAGTTTTGACTCAACTAACGAAGGCTCAACCTCATCCGGCCCAAATCTAGAGTTTGAACTCTTCTTGGACCCCTTCCTACGAGTACGAAGTAGTATTTCTTTATATATATATTCTAATTCTATTATGTTACTTAATGATATGAAAGTTTAAATTAATGTTTTAAAAATCGGACCAGTAAGCAAACTATTTTAAAGTATGAGCACCTGTTGAACCAATTCAACTGGTTAGACCAAATAGTCAGATTAATGACATCATAAATATAATTTTTATATAAATATAATATTTAATGTGCCTATTTATATTCTAAGTTATAATAAATATATTTTTACGCAAATTTATTAATAGAATTAAAGTTGGTCTAATGGAAAATATTTTTTCTCTTTCTTAAAATGAGAGTTCAAATTTTCTTTTGACCAATATTTATTTGTTAACAGTTCACATCAGCAGTGTTGTTAGCATTGAGTGAATGTTTTTGCACTTGTTCAAAAGAAAAGGTCATATAGCTAGGGCAGCATACCGCGTTGAATAATGCGGGGGATGTCTTTGCCTGCGAATGCGACCATCAAAGCTACCAATTCAACCATAGATGATATTCGGTTTCATTTTTGTCATGAATTCACCCGTGCACTGATAATATTTGAACGAATTTNGAACGTTTTTTTTTTTTTTTTTTTAAGTTGGAAGCTACTATGAATGAGCATGCATGCATTTCAATATTATTGGATACCTTTCCACGATTATGCAAAAGAAAAATTACTTTCTTATACCATTTTTTTTATTATACTTTTCTTTACACCAGCTGAATTGTCTTATTTTTTTACATGTTAATTGTAAAATAGGGTTTTCTGTTAAATTTTTAAAAGTATTACTTATCAAAAATTAATGTTGGAAGAATTAATTATATTTAAATAAGTTCTTTGAAAGGAAATTTTACGCGAGAGGCCAAAATTAGGGGAGACAAACAACTTCTCTCATTACTCAGTTTTGCATGGTTATTATATATGGCAAAAATTGATTTTACTAAAGTTATGCCAAACATCGCATTTTGGTGCCAAAATTGGTAACACTTTAAAGAAAAACTTATTGTTAGGTTTTTAATGTTGGAGTAAAAGATTTTTAATTTGAAATGTAAAAAAAATTTAATTTAGTTTTTTATGCCATACAAAATATCTAAAATATTCTTTAATATTATGTGATTATTTCTAAAATGATATAAAGATCAAGTTTAATTGGAGTCGATAGAACCTAAATTATGACGAAGTGATGTATGAATAACTCAGAGATTTTTTTTTTTTGTTATTAGATACATAAAACTAAAATTTTTAGTTGAAGAAATTAGCATATAAAGATTCAAACTGAAAATTTCAACTCTTTTAAAAAAATATCTAGGTAAAATTTGTTGATACTATATAAGTTTAAATATAGTGTAGGTCCTTATAATTTAGACAAATTTTGAAGGAGGTTCCTATAATTTTTATTTCTTTTAGGATTCTTATAGTTTGAAATTTTTTTAATTGGGTCTTGACCTCTCGATTATAATTCTGTCAGTTATACGAACATAACAAACGACTTGTTTATATGACAATAAAATAAGTTGACTGGTATCAAAGTGGCACAAAAATTGATATCTCATCAAATTTTGGCTCAAAAAAATGCATAAAAAAGTTGATGAGTGACAAATTTTTTGTTATTTTGGTGCTACGTCAGTTTCTTTTAATACCACATAAACAAGTCGTTTGCCATGTTAGCACTAAACTGACGGATTTATAACCGAGAATAACGACAGAGACCCAATTAAAAAAAATTTAAACTATAAAGACCTCAAAATAGTAAAAATAAAAATAAAAATTATAGAGACCTAATTCAAAATTTGTCTAAACTATAAGACATGTAGTATATTTAAACCAACTATTTATGACAACGCAAAATTAATGGTAGGTGCCTCTGCCATGTTACCATTTGCCATGTTTATCCCATTGATGATCGCTTTGGTGTTCATGGTAGGTGCCAGCAGCTTCGCAGAGGCACAAACAAATGGTATCCCAGATTGTGCTCAGAAACTATTTGCATGTGCGGACTACTTGAACTCCACAAATCCCCCAGCTTCTTGCTGTGACCCTTTGAAGGAAACTGTGGCAACCCAGCTCACCTGCCTTTGCAATCTCTATTCTACACTTGGTTTGCTTCAGAATTTTGGTGTCAATGTTATTGAGGCTGTCCAACTCAGTCACCGTTGTGGAGTCACCACCGATCTCAGCAACTACAAAAATAGTACTTTTAATTGTTATGGCACTGTCATTTTTGAATCCTCAATTTGTGTTCTTGTTCATGAATTTTGATGTGATTGCATTGGTTTTGATTTCTGAAACTCGTTAGTTCAATTAAATTGTGTAGATAATAGAATAATAGGAACAGAACCCAAATCGAAGAGAGAAAATTCTGTTTGGGAGGTGAGTCTTTTGACCAGATCCCTGAGAAAAGGAAAGTAAAGTTAGGAGAAANTTTTGATTTCTGAAACTCGTTAGTTCAATTAAATTGTGTAGATAATAGAATAATAGGAACAGAACCCAAATCGAAGAGAGAAAATTCTGTTTGGGAGGTGAGTCTTTTGACCAGATCCCTGAGAAAAGGAAAGTAAAGTTAGGAGAAACGACTTTTTGTGTTGTGTGTTGAACAAATAAATAAAATATCTTTGATTGGAAAGAATGAGAAAATTATCTTTTTATTGTTAATAAATTCTTGGATGGAAGAGGAGACCACTTGGTTCGGTGGAGCTGTCACCGGTGTTAAAAGTTAAAACTGTTTTTCACCCTCTTTTCTTAGCTTTAATATTTTTCTAGCGGCAAAATAATAGTTTTGGCCAAAAGATCATCTAATTTACAAAAAAAAAAAGATTATAAATGAAATTACACCGACCAAAAAAACTAAAGAAATAAGCCTCTGAAGATTATGAAAAATATTTTTTTTAGTATAATGTTTAAGTTTATTACATATTACATATGATAGCTAAAAATGTACAAAAGACAAAAAAAAATTATTTTATGATAGTATTTTCACATTCTTTAGATATTAGATTAATTTCTGTTTGTGATAAGAGTAGTAATCAAGAATTCAAACACAGGACCTTTGACTTAGAACACCTTAAAACTCAGCATGCTTCCAGTAAACTAATACCTTATTGGTTCATTGTAGTTTGTTAATGGCATATCCTCTTTAATGTTTAAATATGATATAAACTAAATTATCCTTATTCAAAAATAGAAAGTTTTTAAAATTAATTAATCATATATTCTCTTTCTAACTAAAAAATAGAGTTACAATTAATAAGAGTTAAAAAAAATATTATGATTAGTCAAATTTTAATAATTTTTTATTTTTAAATGAGGATAATTTAATTTATATTATATTTAAACATTAAATATGGTGTAGCATAAACAAATTAAGATGTAAAAATAGTATTTTTTTTTTTATTATTATGTATAAGAGGTTAAGAACACTTGTATCAGGGGATACCCAATAGTTAAGCTAATTTATTTTTGTATTTATGTAGATTGTGTATTGTGTTGTAAGTGAATTGATAGTAATAGAACCAAACATGTAGATTGAGGTGGGTGAAGCCATGAGAGAGGATCGATGAACTGCTTGTGAAAGCTTTAGCTCTGATACCATGTAACAAGCCAAGGGAATATGGGAAAAGGCTTAATTAATTCCATTGATGTTTGTGTAGGTATACACATGAACAGAGGCTGTTAGCCTGTTACAATATTGAAAATAAAAAATTCAAACTTACAAAAGATAACTCCCTAAGACTAAGGATAAAATTCAAACTCAAAACCTATATAATTAAGGATAAAATAAACGGTTACAGTACTGTTCATGAAAACTATTGTTTGGAGAATATGCCAATCTATCACATATGCTACAATAGAAATAAAGTATGGGCACAACTCACAAGAAAATACAACTGAAAATATCAATGAAATTCCAAAATTCTACTAGTATGTGACTAATTATGGTCTTCAGGTCCTGAGGTGATCTATAAATCTTATTTAAGGTTGAAACACTTTCCATGTCTGGAGAGCAGTCAGAACAAGTGCCAGTACTGCTCCCACTAAGGCAATCACAGTCCACGGCGTTCTAAAATATGTATAACAGGCTTCAGTAAACCAGATACTGAGTCTCTTCTGATAATGCTTCTCCATCTCATTTCTGATTTTTGAATACAATTTTCGGTTGTGCACCAAGCCAGAGCTTATGGTATTAAAGAGTTCCGACACTTCTTCATCGCTCCCTAAGGAGTTCTGGAGTATGCCTGCCTCCCTGAGCTCCTTCACATCCTCGGAATGATCAATAAGCAAGTCGAGTAACTTTACATATGAGCTGATCTCGAAGTCATTTCTAAAATCTGGGCACATCTCATATGCTACCAAGTTCAACAAAGTAGGAACAGTTGAATCGTCTAGGATAAGTGGAGGAAGGTGCAATTCTCCACCAAAGAGGGAAGAAGTGAATAAGATGTTTTTCAGGCTAACATTCTTTTGTCTCTTCATTCGGATGGCAGCTGCTTTAAGTTCTTGTATGGTCCTATATGTTGTCTGCTTCTGTGTAAACAAACCATGAAAGATAAGAACCGAAATTTTGCATGTCACAGTTACGTAATTTACTGAACCCTATTCAACATAAACCAACAGTGGTGAAGAAGATGAACTGGAGCTATTCGATGGTAAAGCTCTTGGAAAAGACATTTCTAAATGTAAGAGAAGAAGGAAGAGGGACGAGACAAAAGTGAAACCCTAGATATTTGCACTTGAATACATCTCAAAAATATTAAATATAATAAATCTATTCTTAGACTTTCATCTGATAATTAAAGTTTTTGAGATGAAATGATTTTTTATTAAAAAAATTATTAAAGAATAAATTTTAGGTTTTTCTTTTAAAATAAATTTTAGGAATGGCAAAAAAAATAAAAAAGCACCAATTTACCCATATTTTGTCTTCCTTTTAAAATATAATCTATATTATTATATATTTAGGGTATATTTTCGATTTTTTAATCCACATAAATACTTATTTAAGAGTTAAAACTAATGCCTATCTTTTTCTTACTATATGTTTATTCTTATGGAAAGAGGTGTAGAGATATTTCACCATGCTTGCATACCTCGTTCTCGTTCCTATGTGCATAGGCGTAAGCAACAGTCAACAAGTCGATAGCCCTAATAGGCTCCTCGCTACTGACCATGGCCTTAGTAGTGTTTCCGCTTCCTGCCACCATTGAGATGAAGTATGCCCCGATAGTTTCGGCATCCATTATTTTCTGCAGGTTTTCTTCATCTTGCGTATCCTTCTGGGCTTCCTGGTCTGCGTGGACTGAATCATTCAATATGGCTGTGCGAAGACAATCAAGGAGATGAATTGATGGAAGACTCTTCTGGATGTTTTTTATCTGACGTTGTGGATCTTTGAATAAGGGGCTGTTGGGGGAACCTAATAGTGTAAACATATTCTGCAACTCACAAAAGCCGCGCATGGATACCTTCAACTTCACCTCGTCATCAACCAGCAACTTGAGCAATTGGTAAGGAAGTTGGTTCTCCAGCAAAAGAAGGTCTCTTTGCACAAGAACTAGTTGGTCAACCTTAACGTTCAGTTCCTCTGGTTTAGAAAGGTTACCTTTTTCCAAGATTTGAAGTACAGAACAGCCATCAACGAATAACATCCACGCAAGATCCTTATCTTCGTAGCGTTTATGCGCTACGTGCTCAGCGGTGGGGGCGGGCTCAGCGGTGGGGGCATGCTTATCAGTGGGGACACCCGGAATGTTATCCCACGAGAACAATTTCCTTTGAGTATTGCGAACAATGGTTAAACAAAAATGTAATGATAATTTATTTTAAGAAAATTATTTACAATTCATATCAGACCTGCTAGAATTTATGAATGATTATCATAAATTAAATATAGGTTTAATTATGCTTTAAGTAGTAAGAATTTAACTAAATCTCTATAATTTAATTTAGCCTAAATAGGTTCCTATATTTTCAATTTGATATAATCAAATCATTACGGATAATTTTAGTTATAACATGATGTACACATCACTAAACTGAGTCTTCTTCCTCTTGTATGGTTTTCTTCCACTTCCCTAGTTGAATTTTTTTTAGAACTATAAGAACTTAGAGCATAATTAGACCTTAAATATAAAATGATTTGTAAAACTAATTGAAATCTTAAATTAATTAATATAATAAAAAAATAATTTTGGTGAATAAATTTGTAATTTCACAAATTTGAATCATTTTGAACACTACCTTAGTCTGGTGATCTGATCTTCAACCTTTTTAAGTAAATCTTCAGGATCTTTTCCGTGTCGTTCAGCATACATTGATGCCCACATAAGCTTGTACTGCTCTCCTAGCTTGAGTTTCAGATCATTGTGATGGATGGGACCAATTGATATTAGCTTGGGCCCGTAGTACTTGGAATACCTCTCCCCTTCTCGGATATAATGCGGAACACTTTGTATCTTGGATGTTGAATTTTCATAATTTTCCTGCATACTCCACCTTGTCTCTTTAAGAACAGTTAATCTACTTTTAGTTTCAGAGGCCATACTTGTTGTTACCCTAAGGGATATAAGATTCTAACACTTAATTTCTCCAACTTGAGAATACGCTGAAGATTCTTGATGTGATTAATGGCACAAATCTAACTAGATGAAGGAGATATGGTGCTTCAAAGAGAGGGGGAGATGAAGAGAGAGGTGGGTAATCAACGTAGCAAGTGTAGGGGGAGAGAGACTAAGCTAAATAGCAGAGGATCTTCACGTGGGAAGAAAATAACGGGCCACTAGGGTATATTATAATCTTCAAGCTGTCATGTAAAAAAAAAAATTGAAAAAAATAACTCAAAAGGTGGTAATACTAATTGCGATGTCGGTTAACATTATTTATTGTTGGTTTAGAAGTTTAAAACAAATTAAATTGTAATCATGAGAGTGTAGAGTTATCATATAACAAAGACCCTCTTAAATAAAATGAAAACTCTCAAAAAATATAGAAAATTTAACTATTAGCCAAACCCCACCATATGATGTCATTCACTTTCCAGTAGAGTTATCATATAACAAAGACCCCACTTCTTAGTTATCGCTATTCATGACTCAAATAATAATCATGAGACCCACTTAAATAAAATGAAAACTCTCAAAAAAAAAAATTAAATTGAAGATTCCAATGTTTTTTATGGTCACCACCATCACAGTTTGTATCTTTTGGATGTTTAATTTTCATATTTTTCCTGCATACACTGCCTTGTCTTTTTTAAAATAGCAAATATACTTTCAGAGCCCATACTTTCACGTGGGAAAAGAATAACACTCCATGCACTAAGCTAATTTATTTGTATTTTATTCACATGAATTTCTTTATAAATAAAATGAGACTTAAGACACACATGTCGTTGTTAAAATAGAATTGATCCAATTTCAACGATTGGCCTTTAAAAAACCTAGTCAAGTTGACCCAAAGAAATTACAAACAAGTTCATAAAAGTCGTAAATTAATTATATTTATACTAGCCTCTTGGCTGGCTCCCAACACATGCCAAAGGCTTTATTACTTCTGTCTGTTTTCCAACGAATACAAAGTTCCATTTCCATTTTCTTTTTTTTCATTCCCTTTTTCGTTTTAAGACTGTTGCTAGACAATTTTCAAGGTTTTGAATGCTAATGACAATTTCTATGGACGAGAGCTAAGGACATCATATACCAAAACCCTAAAATTATATCACGTGATTCTAATTAATGGAACATGTAATGAGGCAAAATTTAAATTTGGAATGTCGTATTGCTTTTTTTTTTTTTTTTTTTTTTTTTTTTTTTTTTNAATAACAGTTATTAACCCAATTGCTAGAGGAATGCAACCCATATAAATTTATATCTTATTTACATGAGGTAATTATTTAAAGCCATCTATAGATATATTTTTAAAGGTTTTTCTTTTCTTTTGCTAATTGGCCCCAGTAACCTGAAGGTGGATATAGCCATGAATAGTAATTTAATTATTAAGTGGTACGGACCATATATTAATCTAATAATGGTTATAAATTTATATCATTATGACAACAAACTTTGACAGCCTATTATTTTTTTAGAGTAAAACCCTTTTTTAGTCCTTAAAAAATGCAATTATTGACAAATTCGTCCTCCAAAAATTTTCGGTGACAAATTGATCATTGAATTATTATTTCGCTGACAAATTAGTCCTCCAGTAGGTAAGATCAGTGAAAAGAAAAGGAGGACTTGAATGAGAAAAGGAGGGCTTAAACATAGCTAGGCAAGATCAGTGAAAAAAAATTTAGGAAAAGGGTCAGCAGAGATCTTGAACTTTTCTCATTAAAGTACCAAATGACTAATTTTTCAGACAAAATAATAATTCAATGACCAATTTGTCACTGAAAATTTTTTGTGGACGAATTTTTCAATAACTGCATTTTCCAAGGGCTAAAAAAGGGTTTTACTCTATTTTTTATAAATTAAATCATAATGAACAACTCACTTAAATTGAAATAAAAATCTCAGAAGGAGTGACAAGAAATGACACTTCTACCACAATAATATAATTTTGCAAAAATGGACAATTATTGCGCTAGACTACTTGCCAAAGTGTTATCCAACCTACGGCAAATTACAATTTGAGTTATATAACCTTCCCAAAAGTGAATCTATAACTAATTATAGAACACATGTCAGATGTGAGTGCATTTGAATTGTGTTACTACAAAATCAAAAAATCAATATTTATGGATTTTTTTGACACATCTGCAATTACTTTATGTTTTTTTATTCCTATAAAACTCAACAGCCATTTCTCTCTCTTCCCCCATCCTTCCCACCCATGATATCCCTCCCTCTTTTTGTAACCTGTGATCATATGTGGGATTTATTTTCATTTATCTTATTTTCTTGGACATATTTTCAATGGTTTCTTGAGAAATTGTTACCTACCACCACCGCTATTAATAGAGTTAAGAGTTGGGAGTGCAACCAGTCATGTACACAAAATAGTTATTGTTTGCTTCTTTTGTATTACCTCTTTTTAGTTAAGTGCCTTTTGTTATTATATGCATATTTTATCATTCCTAGTTTGCCCATCTGAGTATATTTTAACCATTATGAATTACACAATCACCACACTTTAAAATCTTAATAATTTCAATAGTTTTGTGTCTGTGGTTAATTAATAATAATAAGTCCTCTCCAAATAATCACAGCCTGCACCAATAATGAGCACATCTTTGGTTTTTTTTTTTTTTCTGTAACCTGATGACCACATCTATTATCATGATAACTAGACCCTCATTCATTGGTTAAGATAGCCAAAAAAAATTGGTCATTGTCAACAAATACTATCAAATTCAGCCTTCATTGAAAATCAGGTTGCACATTACATAATAGCATGGAATATGGGTCACACAATCTGTAGTTAATAACTAAATCACTATAAATAATTACTATTTTTACGTGTTTTGTTGTTTGTTGGTTTACAAAGATAACTAAAAGCGTTGCTAGCCCCTAGGAAAGCAAACGCAAGAGAAATCAGCTAAAAGCAAATGATTCATCCCAGATTCTACGGGTATCTCTTTTCATTTTAAAAAGATCACGCTTGTGTTAGGCCTTGAATCACTAAGAATATGTGAAAAGATTATGCATAGAGAAGCATTTTATTAAAATAATAAAAAAAAATTGACTATACCCATGGAGCCTGCAATTTGGGGAACACTCCGTGATTGATACTGGATAAAAGAGGGAATCCAGTGAGGATCAAAATGAAAGGTCAAGGCTTTACATTTGATGAGAGTTTGAATAAAGAAGTGTGTACAAGTACAACATCCAATATTTCTAAGTTAAAAGAGCTTTCCAAGACAGTTCATTTCAGACACAACACCGGTCAAGGACATGTATACAACATCCAATATTTCTAAGTTAAAGAGCTTTCCAAGACTTAATTTATTTCAGACACAACACGGTCAAGGACTTAATTTATTTCAGACACAACACGGTCAAGGAAACGTGTACAACATCCAATATTTCTAAGTTAAGGGGCTGTCCAAGACCTTTTTTCTGTTATATTCAATGGCCTTATTATAACAATCTGAAAATGTATGTGGGATCAAGCCTAAAGTATTGATGCAAAGACATGATCAACTCCAGGTCTTCCAACGGTGCTATCCAAGAGTTGGTGTCTTCGAAAATTTCTAGCGAAAAAAACATGAAAAGAAGACTTTTATGTTTTTTTTTTCTAAAAGTGAGTCTATAACTACTTATAGAACACATGTCAGATGTGAGTGCATTTGAATTGTGTTACTACAAAATCAAAAAATCAATATTTATGGATTTTTTTGAGACATCTGCAATTACTTTATGTTTTTTTATTCCTATAAAACTCAACAGCCATTTCTCTCTCTTCCCCCGTCCTTCCCGCCCGTGATATCCCTCCCTCTTCTTGTAACCTGTGATCATATGTGGGATTTATTTTCATTTATCTAGCTATAAGAGTATATCCCATTGTACTTAAGAATATCTCCAAATTAAGCGAGAGCATAAGAGAGAAGAAATATGTCTGTAGTCTAACGGAGCAGGAAAACCATTAATTAGGTACACTTTCGTTGATGGAGGAGTCAAATGGTGAGCATGTATTGTACATCACATACTCTGGAAAATTAAGAAAAGTTGAATTTAAAACAGAAATTTGCGAAATAAACTATGGGCACGGAGAAAATACAAAAGACAATATCAATAAAATTCTAAAATTCTGATAATATATGACTAACGGTTTTGTTCATATCGCAATATCGCATGATGATCTATAAATCTTATTTAGATTTAAACCCTTGCCATGTCTGGAGAGAAGTCAGAACAAGTGCTAGTAGTGCTCCCAGGAAGGCAGTGATAGTCCACGGGGTTTTAAAATAGGTACGATAGGCATCGGCCATCCAGATACTGAATCTGTTCTTATAATGCTTCTCCATCTCCTTCCTAATTCCGGAATATAAAATTGGATTATGCACCAAGCCAGAGCTTATAGTATTAAACAGTTCAATCACTTCCTCATCACATCCATGGGAGTTATGGAGTATACCAGATGATCTGAGCTCCTTCACACCCTCTGGATTATCAATGAGCATATCTAGTAACTTTAAATACGAGGTGATTTCGAACTTATTTATAAAATCTGGGTAC
Organism: Cercis canadensis; assembly: GCA_003255065.1. Classification (NCBI taxonomy): domain Eukaryota; kingdom Viridiplantae; phylum Streptophyta; class Magnoliopsida; order Fabales; family Fabaceae; genus Cercis; species Cercis canadensis. The sequence continues at coordinate 42,171 of QAOA01007674.1, read as the reverse complement.
ATCTCATATGCTACCAAGTTCAACAAAGTAGGAACCGTTGAGTCATTCAGGATTAGTGGAGGAAGGTGCAATTTTCCACCAAAGAAGGAAGAGCTGAAAGAGATGTTTTCCAAGCTAATATTCTTTTCTCTCTTCACTTGGATCACAGCTACTTTAAGCTCTTGTATGTTCCTATATGATGTGTGCTTCTGTACAAACAAACCATGCAAGGTAATTCCGCGGGTCGAAGTTACCGAATTTACTGAACCCTATTCATCCTAAGCCAAAGGTGTCAAGCACTTGTCCATATCAGCCATTAAGAAGGGCGAGCAGTGACACGAAAGTGAAACATTACAAAAAGGATATTTGAATATCTCAAAATCAATGACTAAAAGAAATAAGTTTTAGGCTTACTTTGAGTAAAATATTTTTTTATTTTTAAATTATTTTTTAAATATCACTTTAATATTTGATTTATTTTGTGTCATTTTAATTTTAAAATAATTACTATGTCCACTAAATCAATTTTTTTAATGACCACTTTTGGTGCTTAGAAAAACTTGAGCAATTGGTATCGAAGTTGATTCTCCAGCAAGAAGAGATCACGTTGCACAAGAACTAGTATGTCAACCTTAACTTTTTTTAGTCATTAAATTTTTAGGTTAAAAAAGAAAAAAGGATATCTACTACCCAAATCCAAAGGTGGTCGCAGAAGTATCTGGACATGATCTTCCTTAGGAAATAACAAATGGAAAGGAGCCATGGTTTCAGACTTTCACGCGCAAGCCCAATCTCATCCCACGAGATCAGTTAGGTTTGCCACCATTCTGAAGCAAGTAAAGACAGAAGAAATTCAAGTCTAAATAGTAGCTTCACTGAAAGAAAATGTTTTCCATGAAAGCCCTATAAACCTTCGGTTGGGTTTGCTATGTGTTAAAAATAAAGGGGTGAAAACTGAAAAGTTAAGGGGACAACACTTTATATTGTAAATTCATGTTAGATTATTTTTATTAAAGAAACGCAATTTTTAACCACATAAAAATTAGAGAAAAATCTTTTTTTAGTCATTAAATTTTTTTTAAAAAATTGTCACTTTAATCTTTGCTTCTTTTTTTTTTTTGGTCACTTTAGTCCTTCAATTTATGATCTATTTGTCAATTTAGTCTTTTGTCTAAGTCAATTAATGAAGTTGAATGAAAAAGTACACATAACATGTTAAGTGCTAACATAATCATTATGTAGTGATGTGGCAATGTAACATGGCGTGTATGAGAGTTGCTGACATGGCAAGGTGATGTGGAAGGAGACACGAGCTTCGTCCAATTAATCTCTCCCTCTCTCTCAGTTTGTCTGCTCTGTTAATCTCTCCCTCTCGCTCAGTCTTGCACAAACGCACCAGCAGGAAGCAAGCATCCGCTGGGTCATCGCCGGTCACACCAGCAGGCAGCGGCACTGTTTCTATTTCTGTCGTCATTCTGGTGAATCTTGTTAGACTTTCTCCTTCATGCGATCTCTATCTCTTACTCAGCGATCTCTCTCTTCCTTAACGATAGACAAACTTGATAGCACATTACGGTTTGAGAAGCAATTAATCAAACACGTTGTGGGCATTGTTTTCCATACGTGAGAAGTCGCATGCTCGATATCCTGAACCGTAATTGGGTAGTCCGATATCACAAAATCTCCGGAAGGAAATTAGCTAGGGGCTTCCGACCCAAATCCATTACCACTTCAATCAATTGATGCAGCTCAGGTTGCCCGCTTCTAAAAGTCCTATTTATTGGCAGCTTTAACTTTACTGATTGCCTTGCTGCTCGTGGTTGAGGATGCTAAGATATTGAGTTCTCTTCCTCTGAAAGGGGCTCATTTTTTCTTCTTGTTTTCCCACTTACCCAAACAATTCTTTGCTTTTTCAACCTGTATCAATTTTGAAGCTCATTGTCAGTGCTCTATCAGAATGACAGCATGTTCTCTGTCTTAGTCATGCATGATAGCTATTGTGAGTGGAATAAATGCTCTTTGTTTATTTTACCTCTTTGTTCCAATCTGTACGTCATGATAGTAATTTTTTGTTTCAAGCCGGTGAATCATTGAGTACTGCAGCAGAAAGCAGTTCTCAAAATTTTCCTGGTAGGCTTTGTTGATCATGCAGAATCGCTGCCCCAGAAGACCTTAATATCGGAGGTATGTTCTCTACTGGCTGCAACATTCCAAAAGCATAATGCACAATTCCATCTGCAAAATTCCAGTTCAACAAAATTTTGATTCTTTCAATAAGTTTAAAATAGTTTGAAAATAAAGAAAAAGAACCAATGGAAGAATGATTTATCAAAAGCTGGAAATTGCTGTTAAATCCGAGTAACTACACAGAGGAAGCAGTACATAACATTTGGGATGATCTAACTAGAAATTTACTTCTTAAAAAGAGTACATAACAACTAAATAACTTTGCAAAATCTCAACCAGGGGAAATCCAGTTAAAGTTTAATCTAAAACTGAATCAACTCTAGGATCAACTCCTTCCACGATAGGTTATACTTTTTGAGTCTTATTAATGGCTGCAGGAATTACGTTTCCCTACTCAAATAAATTTAAATCTCTTCCTCAGCGATCTCTCTCTCTCTCTTCCTCTGTGATCTCTCTCTCACTCTCTTTCTCCAGTTCTAGGTGAGCTCGCGTCTCTTTTCCTTTTTCCCTTTGATCTAAACGACGCGGTATGGCATCTCTGTGTGTGTGTTTTTAAAGATAAAACGGCACCGTTTTTAATAAAGCCAGCTCAGTAACTCTCATACGTGTCATGTCACCTTGGCATATTACCACATGATAGTCATGTCAGCACGTAACATGTCACGTAAATTTTTTCATCCAACATCATTAACTGACCTAGACGAAAGACTAAATTGATAAATAGATCATAAATTGAAAGACTAAATTGGTAGATGAAAAAATTAAAAATTAAAATAATAATTTAAAAAAATTTCAAGGACCAAAAAATGATTTTACTCTAAAAAATTAAGACTGAAAGGCAATATTACATTTCAACTAATTGATCATCGTAATTATGTTGGACACCTTGCAGTCAAAGACAGTGAAAGGAAAATACTTAAAACTGGAATAACTACAAAAAAAGGTAATATGTCGAACCGTACATTTGAAAATTTAAGATATTCAAACCTAAAATGAAACATATACTGCAATAGTTCAGATTACTCCTAAGAGATGTAAATTGACTTTAGATTAGATAGGTACAAGTTCAAAAGCTTAATAAGACCTAATAGACAATCATTGCAAAGCCATAACTTTGAAGACTTTAGGCAAACAGTCTTCAAAATAAAAATAGGTTATGGGCACATAATAAAACAGAACAAAAACTCATTGATTAGATTGCTAAAATAGTAAATTTAATCAAAAAAATTATAATGCCTACAGAATGTAATTACTTCAACAGTTAAAGAAGTAAACTTCTCTATCAAACAGGATCAATCAGATAACAACAAAGAAATCATGGAGGGCAAGCCACAGCAATGCTTTTTATTGTGTATATTTACAATGTCATTTTTTATTTTAATGTAGGCAGACAGCTTACAGGTTAAAATTAGGGACAGCAACAAGAATTTCAAGAAGTCATGCAACATACTTCAAAGATAATATGAAAGTAGTGCAACTAGTATTTGTATAATATGAGAGTAGAGCGTACCAATGATTTCTTGTAATCTCTTTAGCCTATGCTTGATCATTCCAATATTTATATCATATCAAAGAATGGTTCAAGGAAAGTGCAAAACCTCCCCAGAAACATTTTTTGTTTCTTTCAAAGCACCAAAGAGATGAAGGATTCCACATGATGTATGCAATGTATGCTTATCCATTCTAAATTGCTCAATGCAATTCAAATCATCTTTAAGAATTCACTTATTTTTTAAGTCTTCCTGCAACATGCATTTTGTACTTGATCCTGGTTCTTTCAAGCACTCAAGTATCAGTATCATAAAGAAACACATATTTCATCATGATCATTGTCCATAATCCAAGAAACCAAACAAGAATTTGTGTTTTTCCCCTTGTGAAACTAGTCTATACAAGCCATAGCTGCATATATGACAAAAGTGAACAATAACTATAAAGCTCTAATAAACCCTGTAATTTTTTTATTTTTTATTTTTTATTTTTTTGTGGAAATAAACCCTGTAATTCTACATTTGTTGTCTTAATGTAACTTCTATCAAAAAGTTTAATAAAAGATAATATGATGATATGTGAAAAGCTTCATAACATTCCATCAACTGAACTTAAATATCCACTATGATATAAGACATCAGCAAAAACACATGGGACAAATGTTTTTCCTTCCACAAAAATATTAATTTCTCCGAAGACAATGTAGTCTCCCTAAGGTACCCTTCTCAATGTTATAATATAATTCAGTCCAAAAATCAAAAACCAAATTATTAAAAGGTTTTTATTCATGAATGGTATACAAAAACAAGCCTAGGTAGTATTCCTTTTAACAAGTAAGAGGAAGTCCTGCAAAGAGTATCACATCCACATTTAAAAGTATATACAGTGAACAAAGAATGCACAGATGTCCAACATTGCATTACAAAGTACAGTCCTCATCGTAAATTTTGAAGGGAAGAGCCCTTAAACTTAAAGAAACATTAACAGATACTATTAAAGATATTTTAAAAAATTTAACAATACATTAAATGGGAATAAGTAGCTTGACCTGGCAGAGATAATATTCACAGAATTTGGTGTACTTTGCCAGAGGCGAAAGCTATGTCCCCCCCTTTTACTGTAATAGAACCTTATATAAGAGAAACACCAAAGTACTCAGCCTCTATAAAATGGTTACAAATAAATAAAAAGAAAAATTAAAGTATCTACTTTCAAGTTCTGAAAATAAACTCAACTTAACAAGCAAGATTTCAAAATTCAAATTTAACAAGAAAAATGTTATAATTCAAATGAATATTAATTATATTAGAGAACATATGAAGAATTCATGCAACAACAATTTCATGGTTGTCAAGCAATGGGGTATGTGCCTTTATCCCTATTTAGAAGGCCCAGTAGAGCTGTCATGTACTTCCAAATGCATATAACATCAATTATTCTGATATGGTTAAATATCAATTAAGGGTTGACATGTACTCCCTTTCATACAGATTCAGATCCAAAGCAAATGAATTATTGACACTTAGGACAGACCACTTCAATCCAACTTTACATGTATAAGTAAAGACTTGACTAGATATATTCCAACCAAATTGCTTCCAAATGCATGCACTAAACCAAAGCAGAAGAACCCATTTAAGGTTCAAACTATGATAACTCAAACACCATAATGAAACTTCCAAAACATGAACTGAGTATTACCTCAGTCAATTAATTTCAAAAAATAGTTCAAACCAGAATCTAAACCTCAAGAGACATTAATATGAAGCAGCACAAACCAACATTTTGGACTTAAATTTCCAGCATAAAAATGCTAAAGTTTACCACACCAGAAACTCCAAGGAAACCTCATCACATTTTTCAAAATGAACTCCAATGTCAAAGAGCAGCCACATTCTTTTGCCAATTTCTGTCCTTATGTCATTTAGATCATGCCAAAAGATCCCTAAAGCATATAAGAGCAAACATACCCACAAGATAAAAACTTCAACTGTAGCCATTTAAAACATACCACGCACAATGGATTTCAATATTAAAACACTCACCCAAGGTTTCAACCAAGAAAATACAAAAAATATCTTTTCCAAAACAAATCCTTTGCCATAATAATATTTCAGACCAGAGTTTCAATTAGATTAGTGATGCGTAGACATTAGCTCCAATTGTACCAAATTAGGAACTTCATACAAAAGAAGAACATGTAATCCGAGGCTAAGCTAAGAAAGAGCTGAAATGTTCATTACAAACATAACCCAAAATTATACCAAAAACTCAACATAAATTTCACCTCATGATTTTTCCATTTCTCTACGTGTTATCCTTCACTATTGGTCTGTGTTCCTTGCAAACTCATCAACATTTGAATTAAAGGAGACAAAAGATTACCCAGAAGTAAGGAGAGAGAGCATTACCCATACCACTAAATCTGAAATTTGAATTCCTCTTTCTCGCTCGGCTCCCTTCCTCCCTGCTTAGGTTTCACTGTCTCTATTCCTCTTGCTCTAGTTCTATCTCCATCTTTATTTGATACTCTACCGTTCTCTTTCTCTACACCCTCCGTTCTATTGAAAATTTTTGTGCACTTTAGCCTCTCTGCTTTCCCTCTATCGTTCTCTTTCTCTCCCGCCCTCACTTCTCTTTGCTTTCTGTGTTGTAATTATTTAACTCTTGTTTTTTAGTAATTGAATGGGTAAAGGAGAGTGGAGAAGTGGAAAGAAAATTCAAGAAAAGGGAAATCCCCATGGGTTGAATAGGAGGAGTTGGGCTCATGGGCTGATTAATTTGTTGTTTTGGGTTAAATTAACTAAAGCAATTTTATAAAGGAACGAGGTTGCAGATTTTGGATTAAATTTTATTTGCGCTACTCTACGAGTCAAGTGGTAAGAGTTCAAAGAATGAGTAAAAGTTAGCATTCTTCATATTATATATAAATATATTAATTAGACGCACTTATGTTGTATATGTACTAATAAATTTTTATGAATTGATACTTTGGTGCATCCGCATTCGAATTTACATTCACATAAGCATGTGAATTATGTGATCTATGGCATGATAATTGGAAGTAATTTTATATTTATGAAAGAGTATAAAGTCTTGCAGCGTCAATTATTTAGGTCTTTGGATTTTTTTTGAATGAAATAAAGTGGTAGGGACCATATATTTATCCAATGGTAAATTTAAATACACCTCAATTTGATAATAAGCTTGTCACCAAAAAATTATTCTAGCTATCTAACATTTTTCAAATTAAAAAGATAACAAACATAAAAAGTAATGTTACAAGCTATGTTGCACTGAAACACCTATCACCTTGTCGTACATGTTTCTGGTATGTTTCCAAAACGCAATATGCATACCAGTGGCGGAAACGTTCTCCGCTTTTTCTTTTTTTTTCAATATCCAAATAATCTCTCATTAACCAGTCAAAAAATCTGATGACGAAGAGCAGCTTAGGGTGTCCCATACTGGATTGGTGCATGGGTGGTGGGATACCTTGAAACTCATTGACGGAGCTAGTAGGTGAAGCGGTTGTGGGAAGAAGCGCCTTCAAGAATTTTGCAGAAGCTTTTTGAAGCATCGTTTTTGAAGCAAGAAGGGGTGGGAAGGGGCTTTCATCGGCTGATTCTGAGGCTTGTACTTCTCTCCCGTTAGGCATTGGGGTATAATCACTTTTTGATTGAGGATTCCCAGGCACGAAATTGATCTGGAGGTCGAGTCGAGAGAGGGTGAGCCGGAGAATGACAGAGATGAGGTCGGGGTGAGAGGAGGGGAGAGAGAGAGAGAGGAGGCCAGAGAGAAGAGAAGATGATTTACTTCTTTTTATTTTGTTATGTTATATTTTTCTTAAATCATTGAACTCTACAATGGGATAATGTATCCGTTCTCATGAATTTTATCTCACCTAACATCTAAATTTATTTATTAATTAATTGGGTCCATAGAACTAAAATTCTTCATTAATATGCGGATGTATAATATTTCCAATGGGTTCTCGGACGCCTAGCATCACTTTTACAAGTCAGTTAGGCAACTTGATCTAAAAGGGAATTATTTGTTGGAGTGTGAAAGAATTAGAGGTTCAAATTTCAAATTATTAACTGGAGAAATAATATTTATGCTGCTTTTCATTAAATGAATTAAACTTATTTAATTTTTAAAGCCCAATTACCTGAACTAAATACAAATTAAATTTATGCACTGATATATTTATTAAATATTTATATTTTTTTATAATTAAACTATATATAAATATATATACACATGACATACCTGTACCCTTATTTTTTGAAAAATGTCATACCGGCGTTTCGTACCCGTACTGGATACGAAACTCGTACCCATACCCGTGCTACATAAGTTACAAGTTATACTTAACTTAGGTTAGCACCACATGCTGGTCCAAAAATATTTAAAATAAAGGTTAAAATGTAATGTATGTCTGTCTCTATAATTTCAACGAATTTTGAATCAGGTCTTTATAGTCTTTTTTTTCTCTTTTAGGATTCTTATAATTTAAATTTTTTTTAATTGGGTTCATGCTATTACCCCTAGTTATAATTTCGTTAATATAATAGTAACATAACAAATAATTTATCTANCAAACAACTTATCTATATGACAATAAAAAAAAATTAAGTAGTATCGAAGTATCACTCAAGAAAAGTTTGAAGAAAATAAGGAGAGGGAAACTTACATTCACAACGCCAATTTGATGAAGTGTAGCGGTGGAGATGAGAGCGTGGATGGTGTGATTCCCTTTGTGAGAGACGTTGAGAGTTTTGCGTCTTGTGTCTTGCGTCTTCCTTCTCTCTGCCGTCTGTTTCTTCTTTAACTTAATGCTTTAAGAGAGGGTGAATAGTGTCAGAAAACTACACCATCAACATCACCCAGGTACTGTCACTTTCTACATTGAATACTCCAACACCCTAGTTATTTGAGTTGGTTGAAACCATGTTATGATGTCTCCTAGTTATTTGGGATGGGTGAAATTTATTGCATAGGAGACTGACGGTTGGCAATTTTGAAGGTTGATGGCTACTCAATTATAATTAATGACAATGTCAACCGTTAGTGATAATTAAGGAACTTGAAATAGTTAAGCATTATAACTAAAATTCAATGAGCATAATTATTGTAGAGGATTATTTTTTTTAATCATTAGATTAATAGAGTTAAATTTTTTAGCTGAAAATATGGGAGAATTCAGAATAGGCATTAGAACTTGGAACCTCAACCTTTCCGATAAAAGAGTATTAGAAGATAATTAGTTTTAATATTTGATCAAAGATGTTGTGTAACAAACTCTGTACAATTGCTTATAATTCTAGAGTTAGTTTAGCTCATTTCAAATTCAAATAGTTCTAGGATTTTGTACAATTGTGTATATATATACACTTACAGACAATTAATAGAATTGAGGCCTTTTCCATAATACAGTGTTATGCATTAAACTAAGCTTTCACAAGCCTCTATTCAATCCTTCCATCCTTTTTAGCCATGTTGCCTTCTTCATAATATCAATAAATTTTTGCATGATGATGGATGCTATTTCATAGAATCAGGGCATTAAACCTAGCTTTCACAAGCCTCCATTCGATCCTTCCTTCTTTTTTTTAGCCATGTCTTCTTCCTCTAACATTCACTTCCATTTAACTCCTCCACCATAGGCACTGATCTAGTTACCATCAATGTCTCCAACCGTGTGATTAAGCTCAACCACAACAACTATGTTGCTTGGGCGAAGCAAATGCAGTCCATGCTTATAGGTTATGGACTTGTTGGTTACATCAGCAGATTTACCCGTTGTCATGGTGGGAAGTTATGGGCGAGTCAGTGGTCTTCTCTTCCTTCTTTAAATGAGTTTCATGATCAATGAGCATATCATGGAGCTCATCAAAAGTNAAATTTTTTAGCTGAAAATATGGGAGAATAGGCATTAGAACTTGGAACCTCAACCTTTCCAATAAAAGAGTATTAGAAGATAATTAGTTTTATTATTTGATCAAAGATGTTGTGTAACAAACTCTGTACAATTGCTTATAATTCTAGAGTTAGTTTAGCTCATTTCAAATTCAAATAGTTCTAGGATTTTGTACAATTGTGTATATATATACACTTACATACAATTAATAGAATTGAGGCCTTTTCCATAATACAGTGTTATGCATTAAACTAAGCTTTCACAAGCCTCCATTCAATCCTTCCATCCTTTTTAGCCATGTTGCCTTCTTCATAATATCAATAAATTTTTGCATGATGATGGATGCTATTTCATAGAATCAGAGCATTAAACCTAGCTTTCACAAGCCTCCATTCGATCCTTCCTTCTTTTTTTTAGCCATGTCTTCTTCCTCTAACATTCACTCCCATTTAACTCCTCCACCACAGGAACTGATCTAGTTACCATCAATGTCTCCAACCATGTGATTAAGCTCAACCACAACAACTATGCACAACAACCATGTGATTAACTCCTCCAAACAGCCTTGATTGATTTGACAAATATTTTAATATTGGTTTTAGTATCTGGACCGGACCGGGTCGGGTCGATTTGACCCGATTCGGATGGTAGTTAATTAAATTAACAGGTTCAGATGAATAAACTCGAATAGACAATTGTGTCTGTTTTGAACAGACTATTGTGACTATTCCGAACAAACAATTGTGACTATTCCGAATAGACAATTATGTCTGTTAATTTCTGACCAATTATATTTGTTCATTCATGTCTTTTCAACTCTATAAAAGGGAACACCCTAATGCATTAGAATTCACTTTTCCATTGAGAGTTTTTGAGGGCTTTGTCGTATCCTGGGGTAACTTGCTTTTATAGAGAAGCAATATTACACTCAAGACAGTGTAATTGTTCACGCCTCAAAGCCAACCTAGTTAGTCTCCATTATCGTTTTCCTAACATATGGACTTGTTGGTTACATCAGCAGATTTACCCGTTGTCATGGTGGAAAGTTATGGGCGAGTCAGTGGTCTTCTCTTCCTTCTTTAAATGAGTTTCATGATCAATGAGCATATCATAGAGCTCATCAAAAGTCACAAGATGATCTCTAACAAGCAAGGTAGCAAAAATGTCTTTGTAATCAGCACCTAATCCACTAAGGTAGTAGAAAATGAGGTCAATCTCATCAAGGGGATGGCCAATGATGGTAAGTTCATCAGCTATACCCTTTATAATATGCAAATATTTAGAAACTATAAAAGAACCTTTGGTAAAATTGGAAAGTCACTCTTTCAAAGACATAATGCATGACCTTGAGCGATTTACAAAGGCACGTTGCAGTTGGTCCCAAGCTTCTTGGGAAGTCTCTCCTTGAGAAATAATTGCATGAGCATCAGGTTCATAGACAGCCATGATGGCTAAAAGCAGAAAATGGTATTGCTGAATCCAAAAGGTGCACTGAGGATTTTCAATTTCTTCCCCATTGTGCATCATAAAGGGAGGACAAGGGGTAGATCCGGTGATGTAGCCAACAAGTCCATAGCCTATAAGCATGGACTGCATCTGCTTCACCCATGCAAAATAGTTGTTGTGGCTGAGCTTGATCACAAAGTTGTAGACATTGATGGTAACTGAATCAGTGGCTGTGGTGGAGGAGTTAAATGGGATGGAGTGAATGGTAGAAGAAGACGACATGGCTAAAAAAAATGGAGGGATTGAATGTAGGCTTGTGAAAGCTTAGTTTGATGCATAACACTATATTATAGAAAAGGTCTCAATTCTATTAATTGTATGTAAGTGTATATATATACACAATTGTACAAAATCCTAGAACTATTTGAATTTGAAATGAGCTAAACTAACCCTAAAATTATAAGCAACTATACAGAGTTTGTTACACAACATCTTTGACTAAATATTAAAACTAATTATCTTCTAATACTCCTTTATAGTTTTGTGCATATATATACACTTACATACAATTAATAGAATTGAGACTTTTCCAATAATACTGTGTTATTTTTTTCATCCAAGTGATCTCTAAACATGTTGTACTATGTATGCTTGTGTTATTGGAGAGGACGTTGAAATTGTGAAATATTGTTGCATTCTTTCTTCTACTGGTGTCAACTATCATGTTTTCCTTTGTTGTTTGAGCAATTATGCATTTGGAGTTGGCATTTGAGTGTTTTTGGGAAGATTCAATGTAGAGTAAAACCATTTTTTAGTCCTTGAAAAATGTAGCCAATAACAAATTCGTCCTCCAAAAATTTTCAATGCCAAATTAGTCATTGAATTATTATTCCACTGACAAATTAGTCCTCCGATAAACAAGATCAGTGAAAAAAAAAATGAGGACTTGAAATGAGAAAATGAGGGCTTAAACATAGCTAAGCAAGATCAATAAAAGAAATTTAAGAAAAGGGTCTGCAGGGGTCCAGAACTTTTCTCATTAAAGTACCAGAGGACTAATTTGCTAGACANAGGAGATACAAGAAGCACATAATTTCCATCACTGGATAATGTTCTCCATTGGAGTGATAGTGCTTTCACTCAATAGTATACTCCAAAACCCAGAACTGTGCTCAAATGTCTACCAAACTCTGTAACAGCAACAGCAACATCAACTAGTCCTTATTTTCTCTTCCTTTCAACAAACCCACTCGGTTCCTTTCCCCTTTATCTTGAAAAGTTGAGGACTTGGGAGTATATATTCTGAATTGGAAGAAAATTCCAACTTTATCTCTTGCTTTATCAGCTACTACTTGCCTCACTTGCTACAATGAAGATTCAGACCTTCTAGCGAAAGCTTGTGGAAGGACATGGAGGAAAAGTTGGGAGGAAGAGTGATGGAGGGACGCGCCACGGGGCCCCCGGCGTGTCCGGTGGGACCCGCAGCATTCAAAATTTTTTTTATTTTTTATTTTTTAAAAATTACATTATTTATGTAATTAAGTTTTAGACTACCCTAGTTATGTAAATAAGTTACCCAACTACATTATTAAGGCCAAAGAGCCCTAAACATGTTGTACTATGTATGCTTGTGTTATTGGAGAGGACGTTGAAATTGTGAAATATTGTTGCATTCTTTCTTCTACTGGTGTCAACTATCATGTTTTCCTTTGTTGTTTGAGCAATTATGCATTTGGAGTTGGCATTTGAGTGTTTTCGGGAAGATTCAATGTAGAGTAAAACCATTTTTTAGTCCTTGAAAAATATAGCCACTAACAAATTCGTCCTCCAAAAATTTTCAGTGTCAAATTAGTCATTGAATTATTATTCCGCTGACAAATTAGTCCTCCGATAGGCAAGATCAGTGAAAAAAAAAATGAGGACTTGAAATGAGAAAATGAGGGCTTAAATATAGCTAGGTAAGATCAATGAAATAAATTTTAAAAAATGGTCTGCAGGGGTCTAGAACTTTTCTCATTAAAGTACTAGAAGACTAATTTGTCAAACAGAATAATAATTCAATGACGAATTTGTCACCAAAAATTTTTGGAGAAAGAATTTGTCAATAGTTATATTTTTCAATGACTAAAAAGGGTTTTACTCTTCAATGTATTTTGCAGGTGGATTGTTCAGGGTGAAATTCGACATTTTGAAGACAGATGACTGGATTTTATGGAACAATTATATCTCAATGCCTATTAATAGAACGTGTAAGACCACGACTTGGTGTCTCTCTACACACATGTACCAGTCAAGAAAGACTTGGTTATTTACCTTTTGTTTTCATTCTTTGTAACTCTTGAATCCTTTTACTCCTTTATGTGTTTGTTATGTATTCTTGAACCATTAAAACACTTTATTTTCATGCAATGAAATTATTTGCATCAATTTAATTCAATCTTTACTTCAAACGTTTACTTTTTTTCATTTAGACTTGAAATTTCTATTAAGTATGAAGAACCCACATTTTATAGAGGCTTCCTACTTCAAAGCAAACAAAGCAGAGTCAAGAGTGAAATTCTTGTTCAGACAACTACAATTCCAACTAAGTTCTACCTAGTGCCTACTGTAGAAATTATTTGTAAAAGAAAAACTTTCCAATCTCTGAGAAAACTAAAAAAAGGAAACAAAAGAATGACTCACCAAGCTAAGGGCTGTTTGTTTTGGTCATTTCCTGTTTTCATTTTCAGTGAAAATAGAAAATGGGCCTGAAAATGTGTTTGGTTGAGTTTAATGAAAATGTTTTGTTGAAAACATTTCTTAAATTGGGCCCAAATCTGAAAACAGAAAAAAGTTGTTTTCAGTGTTTCTTTCTCAAAATTTTGAAAACAGGAAATGAAAAAATGAAAACACTGTGGCAATATTGTAATTATAATGAAAACAAATGAAAAGGCGGTGGCAATTTTATAATTATAATGAAAATGGATTTTCAGTGAACCTTCTTCTCTTCGTCGATGACAGTGTCTTCTCCTTCAACAGTGCAAGCGACAACCACAAGCAAACAAGGAAGGCAACATCTTCTGGTTGTTTGGTTCAGGTTCCAAAATAGAAGAGGGGAGCTATCCTCAAAGAAGAGAGTTAGAGGTGGTTTTTCTTTTTCTTCTTCTTGACTCTAAGTTTATGCATGTTAGGTTCTGTTTTTCTGTGATGAACTGTGGTTGGTTCAATATTCTATTCCTTGTTTTTGGACTATGCTTGATGAGATTTTGTATACACCTTATGTAGTTTTGAGATTGTGCATATACGGAGGGAATAAAATATTCACATCAGTGGGTTCATTTGAAATTGGTGAGGCTGCATTTTGTAAATCTTTTTGTCCAGCTTCTGTAATAATTGCTTTAGAGAAAGCAGATGGCAGCAATGAGAGACAAAAGAAAGAGTAAAAGAGCACAATATAAGACAAGGGGAAAAGGAAAAGGATACGTAGAATTTTGGTGGTTTTAGTAAATAGCTTCCTATTAACTTATATTTGCAGGTAGTAGAGATAAGTTAATGCACGGCCTGTAGTTCATAACAAAAGTAAATGCAAATGGATATTGATGGTTAGTTTCTACCTGAATTGGAAGGAAAGAATGTAAGAGAAAAGATGAGAATCAGAGTGAGTGAAGTTCTTAGCTGATTGGGGAATGATTTTGGCCAATCCATGAGTTCAGTTTATATACACAGAAAACACATAAAGGATGTGTAGAGAGTGAGGCTAGCTGAATGAGTTTGTTTATACAGGAGAGATGGGAAGGGATGGCTATCTGCATTCTGCAATAGGTAATTAAGTATGATGAGGTGGTTTGGTTTTGTTAACTGCTGCAATGCATCTTGCTTTTGAGAGGGTCCCACCTCCTAGCTCCCAATTGAAGACCTCGGTTTTGAACAAGTGTTTGTTTTTTTCCTGACTTCAGGTTTTCAATGTGAATGACTGAAGTCACAGTTTTTTTTCATCTTTTGATGGATGGAATTGACCACCCTATGCAACCTTTTGAAATTATTGAAGTACTATATCATCTTTCTTTTGTCAACATACAAGGAGAGGTTGTGGCTAAACTTTTGTTTGCTCATTTGCCTTTGCCTTTGCTTCTCAATAATTTTTAAATATTACTTCACAAGTAGAGATTGCTTGAGACAAATTCAAGACAATCAACTCTTACTATAATCAAAAGCCAATCGCATATTAGAGAAAGAGTTATAACTCTCAATCACAAGGAGTAGAGAGAGCAAATTCTAATTTTTATGTAGACAACATTTTATTTGAATTAAAATGACTAAGTGCAGAACTTTGTCAGAGAAATGTAAAAAAGAATGCAAAGGTACTGCAGTTTCAGTATTTTGAGAAATGATTATACACATTATTTAGGTCTACTATTTTGCTTACTGTTGCCTTTTAGTATGTAGAAGTATTTTTCTATGTTGATGATTTAACAGCACAAATGCACAGAAACTGCAGTACTTTGTAGCACAGAAACAGCACAAGTTCTTGCCTGCTTTAGCTTTTGTATATGGTGAAAAGAAGCAAGGTTTAGCACTTCCAAGGAAGTTCCTTGCAAGTGGAAAAACAGTAACTGGAGCTCCCCACCCAAAATCCACCATTGAATGGCTTAAGTGTCTCCAATCTATGAATACACTAACCCTTTCCCTGCTGTGATTTCATCAGCATAGTGTAGTTCTTGAGAATCAATGAATGAGCTAATGGACCAAATGAGCTCTGTGAGCTTGTTGAAATTTTATAAATGGACAGTAATAATGTATATGAGTGTGTACATGATTGGAAGAAAGGAAGAATGACAGTGGCTAATAATAGTTGAAGTAAGTTGATGTAAAGAAGATAAATGGATTAAAAGTTTGACCTTTATAGACTTGTCCTTTTATAGACAAGAGTAACTAACTTTGTAAGTCATTTTGTAGATTTTTCTATTAGTTTCTAGTATTATCTATAGTCTTCTAGTTTGGTGATGACTAGTATTTTTCTAGTAATATAGTTGGGCCAAGTTTCTTAACTCTTGCAGTCTTACTAGTTTAATTTCTATACAATTTGACTGAAGGAATTACTAGTTGAGATGCATCTTTCTAATATTTTCTTCTTGGAGGGTGGCTTCCTAAATTGATGTGACTGAAGTGATTTAGCTCGCACTATATCATAGACTAGGAAGTTATACATTTATTCTGCCTTGTTTGCTAACTTCATTTTGTGATTCTAGCTAAGTCCAACTATATTTACTTAGTTATTTCCCTTTCCAGGCCATTGGAAATCTTTATTTGAATAGTGGTATTGTTGCCACTTCCATTTATTCAGTTTTTCTTGTTTTTTGATATATATTATTTGCTATTCTGTTTGGATATGAAAGTGACTTGCATGATTCCTTTCTAACATAAATTTTTTGACTATGTTACTTGCATGGAAATGGAACAAGAAGTGAAGGACAATTACTTGGAAGCAGAAAAATATGGGAGGAAAAAGTGAAAAGGGAGATACTAAGGAATGGCCAACCCAAAATACGAAAGCTTTCATTCAACTAATATATGATCGAGTGAAGAAAAATGACTTGCAATCATCAACATTTAAGTTGAAGATTTGGAAAGAAATAAACGATGAATTAGCAAAAATTATTGGAGAAAATTATGGTGTTGAGAGATTGAAAGGGAAGTTTAACCGTCTTCGTATTCAACATCGTGAGTTTTCAACTTTGCTAGGCCGGACAGGAGTTACATGGGATATAGAATCAAACCATGTAAATGCTAACGAAGAAGTTTGGCAAGACCTTATTCCGGTAAGTGCAAAATTTATTAATTAGTATCATTATATTTGTAATTACATTTTACTAAAATTTATTCATTTTTTTTATAGAAAGGAAGATTCTATCGGCAATTTAGGAAGCATGGTTTTGAGCACAACTATGAAATTTTAGGTGAAATATTCAATACTAGCACAGCAACTGGTGTATTGAGTCATGCCTCCACTAAAGAGCCACCAACATCAGATGAGGAGCGAGAGTTAGAAGATGATTTTCTCTCAAAAGGTGTGCATATTGTTGATGTTGAGGATGAAGGTTTCAAAGAGGGTGATAAAAAAAATAAGGCAATTAGTTCATCAATTGAGCATCGACGTAAAGAGCTAAAGATATCGAAGTCAGAAAAACTAGAAGCATGCTTGGACCAATGGGCTGAAACAATGAGTGCAAGGATAGAGGCAAGTAAGGCCAAGGTAGAACGGTATAAAGCACAAGCAAATCCCTTAGATGATCCATATTCCATTGATGTATGCATGGAGTTATTAGACTCTATGGACGATGTTTCAAGTTCTTTGTACAATAAGTCAACAAAGATATTTAAGGATTTAGATTGGAGGCGTATGTTCATTAAGATGCCGGCTTTTAGACGAAAGGATTGGCTAGAATCCTTTGAGTAGGATGCATTGATTGATTGTATAACCCATTGATAGTATTGCTATTTTATGTCATTTTGGCTTTTAAGATTTTATCGAGTACTTATAAATTGTATAACCTTACTATGTTTATCAATATATTTAAAGTTATTAAAAAGATTACTAGAATTAAGTCTAAGAAACGAATAAAAAATATATTAACCAAACGTGTTTTCATAATTTTCATTTTTTGAAATTTTTGTACCAAACATGTTTTCACTATTTTCATTTTCTAGAAACAGTTTTCCGCTTTGCAAACCAAACATGTTTCTTAAAATTTAGAAACTGAAAATGAAAATGTATTTCAAAAAATGAGAATTGAAAATGAAAATATGAAAACAAAAAACAAAGCAAACGGCCCCTAATGTTGTACACTTTTTCAACTTTGAGCTTTGCTGTGGCACTGTCAAACTGAGCTGGCTTTTAAAACCAGTTTTGAAACGACCTGGCTAATGGCTTCTTGGGCCCATCCCTAGCCAGGCTAGTAGTGTATTGGGCCCACTTGATTCATTTTTATTTCTTGAAAAAGCCCAAATTAATATAAAATTAAAAACTCAAAAAAATTAATACAACAAACGATATCAATTATTATAGGCAAAATTAATTGTTAGATGATCTATGCTATTTTTTTTATAAGTGGCACAAATCTATTTATTAAAATGAACAACATAAATAATCTCAACAGTTAATTTTATTTGTAATATTGATATTATTTATAATATTAAATAATTATCTCCTTTATTTTTATCTCACTCATAAGTCACAACTTTCACTCAATAATTTTTTGTATCACTTAGCTACCTAAATGTTATTTTTATTTATCAAAATTATCCACTGTTTAGTCTTGGTTATTTAAACGTAACACAACTTTACATGTGTCTATTAAATATTTAACTATCAGTTAATGAATTTTCAACAAAGATTCAACTAGAACTGAAGTTTTTAGCAAACTTGAGAGAAGAAAAAGAAAAGATGCAGAGAGTTTGATGTGGTGAAAGCATCAGCATCCTCGTCGTCGTTGCACTTGGGATTATGTCTGCAACCACCATAGTAATTCTTCACTCTAAGAGTATAAAATTATAATCATATCATTTTAATGACTACAAAACACCAAATGAACAAGAGAAAACGAAACCTTGAGACTTATTTTTAAACAAATAATGCACCCACAAGTGGAAAAATAGCAATTGGATCTACAATCCAAATAAAAAATCATCATAGATTTGCAGAGCAAAGCCAAATTAATCATAGATTTTACGGTTTCGGAGAATAAAACAAAAGCCCAATTTTTTCTTTTAAAAAGAAACCCAATCATGAAGAGTTGTTTGATACTATGCCTATGAGAGACTTGATTTTTTAGAATTCCTTCAATATGGGTAATTTGAGATGCTGGATTTGACAAAGGGGTGATTTCGATCTGTTCATGGAAGATTTGAAGCCCATGTGAGAGGCAGATTTTAGAGATGCACAAAAAGAGGAAGTAAAACCAGAAAAAAAAAAAAAAATGCAGAGAGGAAGGACACAGAGAACGATTTGGTCATATCACTTAAGTCATGTTACTCATATTTAAGCTATCAATTTCATTAAAAGATCAATTTAATCATTAAAACATGTTAATATTTAATGGTTGAAATAAACTTTAATGAGATGGACGGTTTATATCTAAGCAATATAACTCAAATGACATAATCGGATTTAGATCTAGAAGGACATGAAAAAAGAAGAAGATGCAGACTTTTTAACTTCTTTTAAAAAATCTTTTCCCCTTGCAAAACGACTGTGTTTTGCCACAAGTAAGTGGATGTTTAATTGGTCAAACAGTGTCATATGCGTTAATTTCTTCAGCCAGGTTTGCACACGGTCAAAACGACATAGTTTAGCTCCAAACACTAGGTCGTTTCAATTAATGACCATGCCATGGGGATACACATAAACAATTAACAGTTCACATCATCAGTACCCTTATTGATACAAAAGATTATTGAGAGATCTAAATAATTGTAAATGTATCTTTTATTTTAATCAAGCAGCATTTGCTTTCATGAACACTCTTCCCTTCCCTTTTCAATTTAATAGGCAATTAGAACACTCAAATGAGGTACGACCGTATGGGTCACCGAGTTAGGTTTGGTAGGTGCTTTTCTTTTCTTTTCATACAAGTTGTGTTATCTTTTTAACTTTGCAATTTAATTAATAGTTTAGATAATCTTTAAATTAAATACACGATTTAAATACACAATATAATAGGAAAGGGAAAAATCTAAAAAAATCTCTTGAACTATACACTTTGTGCGCTTTAGCTCTCATCCTTAAAAAAACGTAGAGAAGACCTCCTTCAACTATGAAAATGTGCACTTTACCCCCTGACCCTGATATCCGTCTACTAATGTGCACATGATATCATTAATCTGGGCCATAGTACAATTTTATAGGGGTATAAATAAAAATAAAAATAGTTTTTAGGTCAAATTATAATATTCAAATTCTTTCTTCCGTCCATTAATGGAAGGACGTCAGGGTCGTGGGAGTAAAGTGCTTATTTTGAAAGTTGAAGGAGATCTTTCCTACGTTTTTGAAGGATGAGGGCTAAAACGCACAAAGTGTATAGTTCAGGGGTCTTTTTTAAACTTTTTCCTAATAGAAAATAGTGATACAAACCACATATTTATTTAATAATAATTATAAATTCATATCATTATGACAACAAAATTATAACTACCTAATATCTTTTTATAAATTAAATCGTAATTCTATAATTCACTTAAATTAAAATAAAAATTTTAGAAGAAGTTGCAAGACTTGACAGTTCTACCACAATAATATAGTTAAAACTTGACAATTATTGTGCTAGACTACTTGCCACAGTGTTATCTAACCTATTGGAAATTACAATTTGGGCAAATTGAATAACAAAATCCAATTTTATAAATTATTTACGCAAATAAGATAGTTTGAAAACTATTTATTAATTTGTGATAGTTCAATTAAATTATTGATAGGTACGCAAAGAAAGAGGTCAGACTACTTATAAAATAACATTACTTATATTGTCTGTATCTTATGATTAAAATAATTAAAAATGTACAATTTTAATAAATAATTTGTATAGTGCTCCATTTTAATAAATAATTTGACAAATTATATTTTGTTAGTCAATTTGCCACAATTTCAATTACTAAACTTTCCAAAAGTGCGTCTAAAACTTATAATAGAACACATGTCAAATGTGAGTACATTTGAATTGTGTTACTACGAAAACAAAAAAAAACAATATTTATGGATGTCTTTGACACATCTGCAATTACTTTGTGTTTTAAATTTCTATAAAACTTCACAGCCATTTCTCTATCTTCCCCNCCCCCCCCCCCCCCCTCTCTCTCTCTCTCTCTATTTGCAACCTGTGATCATATGTGGGATCTATTTTCAAGTATCTATAAGAACATCCAGTGCACTTAAGAATATCTCCAAATTAAGCGAGAGTATAAGAGAGAAGAAATGAGTTTATAGTCCAACCCAGCAGCAAAACCATTAGCTACACTTTCGTTGATGGAGGAGTCAAATGGTGAAATTGTATTGTTCATCACATATGCTGGAAAAGACACGTTGAATTTAATACAGGAATTTGCAAAATAAACTATGGGCACAGGAAAAATACAAAAGACCAACATCAATAAAATTCCAAAATTCTGATAATATATGACTAATTGCTATGTTCATATCCCATGGTGATCTATAAATCTTATTTAGATTTAAACCCTTGCCATGTCTGGAGAGCAGTGAGAACAAGTGCTAGTAGTGCTGCCAGGAAAGCAAGGATAGTCCATGGTGATTTAAAATAGGTATAATAGGCATCGGCCATCCAGATACTGAATCTGTTCTTATAATGCTTCTCCATCTCCTTCCTAATTCCGGAATATAAAATTGGATTATGCACCAAGCCAGAGCTTATAGTATTAAAGAGTTCAACCACTTCTTCATCAGATCCAAGGGAGTTATGGAGTATACCAGATGATCTGAGCTCCTTCACATCCTCTAGATTATCAATGAGCAAATCTAGTAACTTTATATACGAGCTGATCTCGAACTTATTTATAAAATCTGGGCACATCTCATATGCTACCAAGTTCAACAAAGTAGGAACCGTTGAGTCATCCAGGATTAGTGGAGTAAGGTGCAATTTTCCACCAAAGAAGGAAGAGCTGAAAGAGATGTTTTTCAAGCTAACATTCTTCTGTCTCTTCACTCGGATGGCAGCTGCTTTAAGCTCTTGTATGTTCCTATATGTTGTGTGCTTCTGTACAAACAAACCACGCAAGGAAAGCCTATATATTTTTCTTTGAGGGATGAATTAATTGACTAGTCTAAGTGAATTTAGGAAAGTCTAAAATATAATTGAAGAGATGTCTTTTGGGGAAGTCTAAGTAAATGCATGTTATTCGTGTAGACTTTTGTGAAAATTTTCCTTTTATATTGGAATGAAACAGTTCCTTGATGTATTATATAAGGGAAAAGGATGCAAAAATTCGAGAAGATTAATGCTTTTCTTGTAAGTGCTTGACACATGTACAATACAAATAATCATTTTAGCCAAAAATCCAAAACTCTTCATTTTCCTTATATATCTATTATCATAGAAATAGAGAGATTTCACGAGGCATGGGCTGCTAGAGGAGTCTTGATCCCTAAACTTTGGAAAGTACTATTTTTTGTACACGAAAAATTTTAGTATGATCTCCCTCGACCCCTAAAATTAAAAAAAGTATTAGTTCTATTTCATAAATTATGTATTTTATTGATTCATATCTTATTAAGTGTTAATTTTATATATATATATATATATATAATGGTTATAAATTTTTTATTATCTTATAATCCTTAGTCCTGTCCCCGCAGATTTCACCCAATTTTTTCCTGAAGATTTTATCCGAATTGCGTACCTCTTTCTTGTTCCTATCTGCATAGGCATAGGCAACATCCAACAAGTATGCAGCCTTGATAGGCTCTCCGGCCTTTCCGAAGAGGTATGCTGCTCTTATTGCTTGGGCATGGGCCCTAATTTTTCGAACGGTTTCTTCCTTATCTGTAAGCTTGCGGTCTTTGTCGATCGACTCCATCCCACTGCTCAAGATTGATCTGCGAAGACAATCGAGGAGATGAGTTGGTGGTGAACTCTGCTCCACTATTTCTATCTGATGCTCTGGTTCTCTGAACAGCAGGCTATGTGGGGCTTCTAATAGTGTAAACATATTCTGCAATTCACAAAAGCCATGCATGGATACCTTCAACTTCACCTCATCTTCGCTCAACAACTTGAGCAATTGATACGGAAGTTGATTCTCCAGCAAGAAGAGATCACGTTGCACAAGAACTAGTATGTCAACCTTCACTTTCAAATCCTCTGGTTGGGAAAGGTTTGCATTTTCCAAGATTTGTAGGACAGAACATCCATCCACGAACAGCATCCATGCCAGATCCTCATCGTTATAGTGGTCATGCGCAAGCCCAATCTCATCCCACGAGAACAATCCCCTTCAAAAGTGCATGCATGGATAATTAGGAACAAATTTCATAGAGAAATTGGTAATTTCACAATTTTTAATAATTTGGAACACTACCTTAGTTCTGTAATATTATCGCCGATCCTTTTGTGTAGAAGTTGAGGGGTTTGTGGGCTTACTTCAGCATACATTGACGCCCACATAAGCTTGTACTGCTCTCCTCTCTTCAGTTTGGGTTCACCATGATGGATAGGACCGATTGATATTAGCTTGGGCGAGTAGTATATTTCATACTTCTCTCGTTCTCGCATGTAAGACGGAACAGTTTGTATCCTGGACCTTGGAGTTTC
Source organism: Cercis canadensis (assembly GCA_003255065.1). Classification (NCBI taxonomy): domain Eukaryota; kingdom Viridiplantae; phylum Streptophyta; class Magnoliopsida; order Fabales; family Fabaceae; genus Cercis; species Cercis canadensis. The sequence continues at coordinate 18,846 of QAOA01007674.1, read as the reverse complement.
ATAGTTTCTCTCCATATTCTGCCTTGTCTCTTCTAAAACCACAAATCTATTTTCTAAGGCCATACTTGGTTATGCCAGCACAATTCCACTACTCTTGGCAGTAGCTAGTCATTCTCTTTGTCATTTTATGATGGCAATTCAGCCTTTCCACCACTACCCTGCTGACCCATGATATCATTGCCAGAATTGGCTAGACAATCTGCAAACAGGATAAGAGAGGCTTAGCAGCTACACCAAATGGACCATGTGCTTGAGCTATAAATTGTCTCAAGCAGAGGAAGAACACAAAGAAAAACAGAACACACGTTCAGAGAGAAAACTTAATCAATCTCAATTTCCACCATCTTTGTATCTACAATCAGAAGAAGTTCTAAGCATACAGGTATACCACCCACTTCCCTACTCATCTGCAAATCTCAGCAACACCCATTCACTCCTTAAATCTCAAAGCACACATAACACTCTCACATTCAGCACTCACTGCCAACACTCCATATATCACTCACGCACCTTCACAAAACTTTGCACTTCCCTTTTATTCCATTAAGTTTCAGCTAGAGGTAGAAAGTGAAATTAGAGATTAGAAAGAATAAACAGGTGTGGCGCTGCCTCTGGTCACCCCTGCCCACATTGAGATTAAACCGACGGAGTAAGAAAATAGGAGGGGTGGCACCGCCGACAGCGGCGGTTCCACCCCGGTTCCCAAATCGTGGACCAAAACCTAGAGATATCATAGAGGGAGAAATGTGGGGAGAGAAGAATTAGACCAGGGGAAGAAATCAAAACTACAAACACAAAACAAAAAGGGCAGATAGTGACGCTGCCGGCAGCGGCGAAGAAAATAGGGAGAGGGAATCTTACCTTCACAACGCCGATTTGATGAAGCGTAACGGTGGATATGAGAGCGTCGATGGTCTGGTTCCCTTTGTGAGAAGGAAAGTAGCTATTATTAACCTCATCAGTGAAAAGAAGGAAAGGGAATAATACAAGAAGGGAGGGAAAAGAAGGCAACAGAGAGTTTTCTCTGATTAAAATAAAGGGAAAAGTCCTAAAAACCTCTCTGAACTATGCTCTTGTTACACTTTACTCCAATGCTTCAAAAATGTAGGAAAGATCTTCTTGAACTTTCAAAATGTGCAATTTATCCCCTGACCTTGACGTTATCCATTAATATGCACATGATGTGATTAATTTGGGCCATAATATAATTTTATAGGGGTATAAATGAAAATAAATTTATAAAAATTGAGGTCAAAAGATAATATTTAAAGAGTTTTTGGGTCAAATTATAATATTTAAATCCCTTTTTCCGTCCATTAATGGGCGAAGGTCAAGGTTGTGGGGATAAAATGCATATTTTGAAAGTTCAAGGAGGTCTTTCCTTCGTTTTTAAAGCATGGAGAGTAAAGTGCAACAAAAACATAGTTTAAGGAGATTTTTAGGACTTTTCTCTAAAATAAATAAAGGGAGAGAAAAAAAAAATCTTGTTGTAAAGTATTTTGATTAGTTTACTTTTTATTATTAAAATAAATATGTTTAATATAAAATTAAATAATATAATATAGGTGTGCAGAACAATTAACTAAGACAAAATTGCAATTCCAGTACAAGCACCCCATTGCCCCCAATTCAGCTCTTCAATATTGGCAAACCTCTTTAGAAACTCAATCATCATTAACTGAATAATTATTGTTATGCCCACGATTGCTATAAACAGTCTCTCAATATTGGTCCAGCTAGTACTGCTCTCCTCTCTTGAGTTTGGGTTCACCATGATGGATGGGACCGATTGATATTAGCTTGGGCGAGTAGTATTTTTCATACTTCTCTCGTTCTCGCATGTAAGACCGAACAGTTTGTATCTTGGACATTGGAGTTTCATAATTTCTCTCCATATTCCGCCTTGTCTCTCCTAAAATCCCAATTCTTTCAAAGGCCATACTTGGTTATGCCTAACGGGATACGTTAATCTAGATGATTGTGTCAATAATATATATAATATTTTACAGTCACTATTTTTGGGGTAGCGGTACTCTCCAATTTGATTAGATGGATCTCATCATAATTTTAATGTCATTATAAAAAATTTGAAAAATTTAGTCATTCTGTATACAACAGCCAACATAACATATAATTTTTATAAAATGTAAGAACAAGAAGATATAAGAAAACTTATCAAACTTCTTTTTTTTCAAAGGTTGAATTTTTTGTTTGATATGTTTTTCTATATCATACCATTATGCATTTATAAAATTTATGTGTTTTGTCGCATATTAGATGACTCAGTTTTTAATGTCTTCACAATAACATTAAATTCAAGTGCTACCCCAAAAGTGGTGAATGTTAGATAGCCAGCTTATAGTTTACCTAAGAACTTTGGGGGGTTTGAGATAGATGCAAAAAGAATAAAATAATTGGAAAACTGGGGAGAGAGAGTTCAGGGTATATTGATGATCGATTCAAGGGGTCAGGGACAAGTAATTAAGTGTAAAGCAGCCACAGGAATATTAAACCTAAAAATCCAAAGTATTAAGCAAAGCACAAGAAAAAAGAAAAAAAAATGTGTTAAAGGCTTAAAGCTAAAGGAACGTTGCTGACTGCCAAAGACTCGAATAAAGTGTTAATATCTTTTGTCTGCGAGTCCTTACCGTTTTCCCTGTGGTACTTTCACATCATTTTTATATTTGTACAGATGGAGAGTGAAAATTTAATAAATACTCTATAAGAGCATCATTTTCATATATATATATATATATATATATATATATTGAGGTTTCTTAGATACTTTTAGTATTTATGTAGTATGTCATACTACATAGAAATAGCCAATAAATAAATGACATGTGTACAAATTAACTGTTTTTAAGTTTGTTTAAAAAATTAAATAAATTATATTTTATATATAATAAAATATGAAAATTATGTATACTTGCCACGTCAGTGTAGTATGACATACTTACGTAGTATCATAGAATCCCCGTATATATATATATATATATATATATATATATGAATGTTCTTAATTTTTTGTTTGGTTCTTGATTAGGACAAATATTTTAATAAATTGGCTTTGGCATATATGCACTTGATTTTGCACTCGCACACACACGCATATGAATTATATGATTTAAGACACCACAATTGGAAGTAATCTTATATTTATGAAAAAAGTAAAAATTCTTGCAGCAAAAATTATTTGGGTTTATAAATTTTTTGTCTTTTTATGGGATGAAACAAAGTTATAGGGACTACATATTTATCTAATGGTGATTATAAATACAACTCAATTTGGCAACATATTTGTCACAAAAACAAAAAACAAAAAAGTATGGCTAACTAGCATTTTCCAAATCAAAAGGACAAAAAAATAAAAGGTAATGTTAAAAGTTATACTTAACCTAGGTTAGCACCACATACTAGTCCAGAAATTTAAAATAAATTAAGAGTAATGCTATTTACTAATAGAAAACTTTACTAAAATTATAGGATGACTCTACCATACCAAGGAGGTATGACGTGGTAGCATAACAACCGTTGATGTGAAAAATAATTAATCTTGATTATTAAAAATAAATTTTTAAGATTAAATATTTTCACATCAACAGTAATTAATGTTACCATGTCAGAGAAGTATCACATACCCCTCTCGTATATGACAAAGGTCCAAAATTATATTGTTAGAATTCAAATATGATTGTTAAATGAAACATAGTGGTACATATCACATATTTATTTAATAATGATTATAAATTCTTATTATTCTGATAATAAAATTCTAGCTACTTAATTTTTTTTTTATAAATTAAATCTTAATTATATGACTCACTTAACTTAAAATGAAAATTTTAGAAGGAGTGGCAAGACCTAATACTTCTAGCACAATAATATAGTTTTGCAAAATTGAATAACAATTACTTGCCAAAGTGTTATCCAACCTATTGGAAATCACACTTTGAGTTATATAACCTTTCCAAAAGTGAGTGTAAAACTAATAATAAAACACATGTCAAATGTGAATGCATTTGAATTATGTTACTACAAAATCAAAAAATCAATATTTATGGATGTTTTTGACACACATCTGCAATCACTTTATGTTTTTTTTTATTCCTATAAAACTCAACAGCCATTTCTCCCTCTTCCCCCATCCTCCCATCCTCCCACCCCTATACCCCTCCCTCTTTTTGCAACCTGTAATCATATATGGGATCTATTTTCATGTATCTAGTCCAACCCAGCAGCAAAACCATTAGATACACTTTCGTTGATGGAGGAGTCAAATGGTATTGTTTATCACAGGTGCTGGAAAAGAAATGTTGAATTTAAAACCGGAACTTGCGAAATAAACTATGGGCATAGAGAAATACAAAAGACAATATCAGTAAATCTTATTTAGATTTAAACCCTTGCTATGTCTGGAGAGAAGTCAGAAGAAGTGCTACTAGTGCTCCAAGAAGGCAATGATAGTCCATGGTGATCTAAAATAGGTATAATAGGCATCGACCATCCAGATACCGAGTCTATTCTTATAATGCTTCTCCATCTCCTCCCTAATTTCAGAATATAAAGTTGGATTACGCACCATAGTATTAAAGAGTTCAACAACTTCTTCATCACATCCAAGGGAGTTATGGAGTACACCAGATGATATGAGCTCCTCACATCCTCTGGAAAATCAATGAGCAAATTGAGTAACTTCATATACGAGGTGATCTCGAACTTAACTTTTAAAATCTGTGCACATCCCATATGCTACCAAGTTCAACAAAGTAGGAACCGTTTAGTCATCCAGGATTAGTGAAGAAAGGTAAAATTTTCCACCAAAGAAGGAAAAGCTGAAAGAGATGTTTTTCAGGCTACCATTCTTCTGTCTCTTCACACGGATGGCAGCTGCTTTAAGCTCTTGTATGTTCCTATGTATTGTGTACTTCTGTACAAACAAACAACGCAAGGTAAGCCTAGGAACTGAAATTCAGCCTAAGCCAAAGGTGTCGAGCATTTGTACATATCGGCCATTAAGAAGGGTGAGTGGTGACACGAATGTGAAACCCTACAAAAAGGAAATTTGAATTTTGGATACACCTCAAAAACACTTACTAAAAGAAATAATTTTTACCTTATCAAAATAAATAAATAAATAAAACGAAATAAGTTTTACGCTTATATATTTTTCTTTTTGAGGGATGGATTAGCTTACTAGTCGATCTAAGTGAATTTAGGGATGTCTAAAATATAAAAAGATGTCTTTTAGAAAAGTCTAAGAGAATGCATGTCATTCGTGTAGATTTTCATCAAAATTTTCTTTTTATATTTAAATGAAATAGTTTATATCTTTGCTAGTTCAATTTCTCATAAATTAAATAAAATTTTAACAAATTTTACACATTGAATTAAAGTTGAGAAATTTTGGCTCAAAGACAAAAATACTAAAATTGCACATTTGATGAATATAAAATAATTAAATTATTCATTTTTAAATAAAGTAGACTAAAAAGTTTAAGTTATTAAAATAAGAGGAGTAAAATTACAATTAAACCTATTTATTATTATAAAAAGAGAAAGAGATTTCACAAAGGCATGGGGTGCTAGGGGGAGCCAGGATTTTTATGGGCTGGGTTGGTTTGGTTTAGACTCAACTCAAACCCAACCGAAAATTTCTATATGTTCCATTTGTCTTTCTTTCTCTTAATTTTCTTTCGATTAATTCTATAAGCATAAGAAGTTTTCGCCCTACTGAACAAATTGATATTAACTTCGGCCCGTAGTACTTGGCATACTTGTCTCTTCTTGTTTATAAGGCGAAACAGTTTGTATCTTAGATCTTGAAATTTTATACTCTCTCTCCATACTCCACCTTGTCTTTCCTAGAACTGAAGATATACTTTCAGAATTCAAAGGTCTTCCTAGGTTGTTATGCTTGAGAGGATATGGGATTCTAACACTTAATTTCTCCAACTTCAGACTGCTGAAGCTTCTTTGTGTCAATGGCTCAAATCTAACTAAATGGAAGAGATTATGGTGCCTTAATGATCTAAACAAGGTGGTAACACTTCGTTGAAGAGAAGGGGAGATGAGGAGGGATTTGGGGATCGAGTAGTCAACATAATTTTAAGTTTTTGGTGTACAGACCAACTTAAATTAGTAGTTCATCTTGCTTAGTTTATAAAAGCAGGATCTTCAATCGGAATATAAATTAATAATAAACTCAAAGAGTAACTAAAACCATTTGTAACCAAGGTTAACATCATCTGCTGGTTTAGAAGTATAAAATAAATTAAAATTGACCCATGGAAGTCTAACTTTAATAATAATAATGATAATAATAAAATATCAACCATAATAGCGAGGATAATAACGATGACAATAACGACAATAATAATAAATAATAACATCCTGATCACAGCTGGATCTTGTTATTAGATTGGTTGCAGTATTTTGTAGGCGTTAGTTTTCTTCCTTTTTCTCTTTCTACACCAAAATAATAGTAATATGCCATCAAAGGCCCAAAATTGAAAAGACTGATGACCTCTTCATCATACTGTTCAATTGTTTCAGGTGGACATGGCTTAGAGCCGGTTACATTTCCTGCGAGATCTCCAATGAGCAGGGAGGTGAATTGTTTCCTCCAAGCTGAATAATTCGTGCTAGAAAGCTTAATGGGGAGTTGGGTAACAGTGTTTTCGGTAACAAGTTCAGTTTTTGTGGAGGCAGCTTGAATAGGTCGAGAAGTGATTGAGGTGGGTGAAGCCATGAGAGAGGATCGATGAACTGCTTGTGAAAGCTTTAGCTCTGATACCATGTAACAACACAAGGGAATATGGGAAAAGGCTTAATTAATTCTATTGATGTTTGTGTAGGTATACACATGAACAGAGGCTGTTACAATATTGAAAATAAAAAATTCAAACTTACAAAAGATAACTCCCTAAGACTAAGGATAAAATTCAAACTCAAGACCTATATAACTAAGGATAAGATAAACGGTTACAGTATATGAAAACTATTGTTTGGAGAATATGCCAATCCATCACATATGCTACAAAAGAAATAAAGTATGGGCACAACTCACAAGAAAATACAACTGAAAATATCAATGAAATTCCAAAATTCTACTAGTATGTGACTAATTATGGTCTTCAGGTCCTGAGGTGATCTATAAATCTTATTTAAGGTTGAAATGCTTTCCATGTCTGGAGAGCAGTCAGAACAAGTGCCAGTACTGCTCCCAATAAGGCAATCGCAGTCCACGGCGTTCTAAAATATGTATGACAGGCTTCAGTAAACCAGATACTGAGTCTCTTCTGATAATGCTTCTCCATCTCATATCTGATTTTGGAATACAATTTTCGGTTGTGCACCAAGCCAGAGCTTATGGAATTAAAGAGTTCTGACACTTCTTCATCGCTCCCTAAGGAGTTCTGGAGTATACCTGTCTCCCTGAGCTCCTTCACATCCTCGGGATGATCAATGAGCAAATCGAGTAACTTTACATATGAGCTGATCTCGAAGTCATTTCTAAAATCTGGGCACATCTCATAGGCTACCAAGTTCAACAAAGTAGGAACAGTTGAATCATCTAGGATAAGTGGAGGAAGGTGCAATTCTCCACCAAAGAAGGAAGAAGTGAATAAGATGTTTTTCAGGCTAACAATCTTTTGTCTCTTCATTCGGATGGCAGCTGCTTTAAGTTCTTGTATGGTCCTATATGTTGTCTGCTTCTGTGTAAACAAACCATGAAAGATAAGAACCGAAATTTTGCAGGTCAAGTTACCTAATTTACTGAACCCTACTCAATATAAGCCAACAGTGGTGAAGAAGATGAACTGGGGCTATTCGATGGTAAAGCTCTTGGAAAAGACATTTCTAAATGTAAGAGAAGAAGGAAGAGGGACGAGACAAAATTGAAACCCTGCTACTAAAAGGATATTTGCACTTGAATACACCTCAAAAATAATAAATATAATAAATTTATTCTTAGACTTTCATCTGATAATTAAAGTTTGAGATGAAATGATTTTTTATTAAAAAAATTATAAAAGAATAAATTTTAGGCTTTTCTTTTTCTTTTTTAAGAGAGAAGCCAATTAACTAGTCTACCCAAAATAAAAAGTGAAAAAGTGATCATAAAAACCATTATTAGTGTAATAACTTTCCTCATCAAACCCCCTATTTAGCAATGGCAAAAAAAAAAGCACCAATTTACCCATATTTTGTCTTCCTTTTAAAATATAATCCATATTATTATATATTTAGGGTATATTTTAGATTTTTTAATCCACATAAATACTTATTTAAGAGTTAAAACTAATGCCTATCTTTTTCTTACTATATGTTTATTCTCATGGAAAGAGGGGTAGAGATATTTCACCATGCTTGCATACCTCGTTCTTGTTCCTATCTGCATAGGCGTAAGCAACAGACAACAAGTCGATAGCCCTAATAGGCTCCTCGCTACTGGCCATAGCCTTAGTAGTGTTTCCGCGTCCTGCCACCACTGAGATGAAGTATGCTCCGATAGTTTCGGGATCCATTATTTTCTGCAGGTTTTCTTCTTCTTGCGTATCCTTCTTGGCTTCCTGGTCTGCGTGGACTGAATCATTCAATATGGCTGTGCGAAGACAATCAAGGAGATGAATTGATGGAGTACTCTCCTGGATGTTTTGTATATGACGTTGTGGATCTTTGAATAAGGGGCTATTGGGGGAACCTAATAGTGTAAACATATTCTGCAACTCACAAAAGCCGCGCATGGATAACTTCAACTTCACCTTGTCATCAACCAGCAACTCGAGCACTTGGTAAGGAAGTTGGTTCTCCAGCAAAAGAAGGTCTCTTTGCACAAGAACTAGTTGGTCAACCTTAACGTTCAGTGCCTCTGGTTTAGAAAGGTTACCTTTTTCCAAGATTTCAAGTACAGAACAGCCATCCACGAATAACATCCACGCAAGATCCTTATCTTCGTAGTGTTTATGCGCTACGCGCTCAGCGGTGGGGGAGTGCTCATCGGTGGAGGCACCCGGAATGTTATCCCACGAGAACAATTCCCTTTGAGTATTGCGAACAATTGTTAAACAAAAATGTAATGATAATTTATTTTAAGAAAAATATTTACAATTCATATCAGATCTGCTAGAATTTATGAATGATTATCATATATTAAATATAGGTTTAATTATGATTTAAGTAGTAAGAATTTAACTAAATCTCTATAATTTAATTTAGCCTAAATAGGTTCTTATATTTTCAATTTGATATAATCAAATCATTACGGATAATTTTAGTTATAACATGATTTATACATCACTAAACTGAGTCTTCTTTCTCTTGTATGGTTTTCTTCCACTTCCCTAGTTGAATTTTTGTTAGAACTATAAGAACTTAGAGCATAATTAGACCTTAAATATAAAACAATTTGTAAAACTAATTGAAATCTTAAATTAATTAATATAATAAAAAAATAAGTTTGGTGAAGAAATTTGTAATTTCACAAATTTGAATCATATATTCTGAACACTACCTTAGTATGGTGATCTGACCTTCAACCTTTTTGAGTAAATCTTCAGGATCTTTTCCGTGTCGTTCAGCATACATTGATGCCCACATAAGTTTGTACTGCTCTCCTAGCTTGAGTTTCAGATCATTGTGATGGATGGGACCAATTGATATTAGCTTGGGCCCGTAGTACTTGGAATACCTCTCCCCTTCTCGGATATAATGCGGAACACTTTGTATCTTGGATGTTGAATCTTTATAATTTTTCTGCATACTCTCCCTTGTCTTCTTTAGAACATCAAATCTATTTTCAGTTCCAGAGGCCATACTTGTTGTTATGCCCTAAGGAATATCAGATTCTGACACTTAATTTCTCTAACTTGAGAATACGCTGAAGCTTCTTGATGTGATCAATGGCAGAAATCTACTAGATGAAGGAGATTATGGTGCTTTAAAGAGAAGGGGAGATGAAGAGAGAGGTGGGAAATCAACTTAACAAGTGTAGGGGAAGAGAGACTAAGCTAAATATCAGAAAATAACAGGCCACTAGGCTATATTCTAATCTTCAAGCTGTCATGTAAAAAAAAATTTAGTTGCGACGTCTTTGTTAACATGATCTATTGTCGCTTTAGAAGTTTAAAACAAATTAAAAATTGTAATCTGAGACCCACTTAAATAAAATGAAAAATCTCAAAAAAAAAAATAAATTAAATCGAAGACCTTCCAATGTTTTAATGGTCACCACCACTAGGCTATCCCTTGAAAATGCTACCATGTACCACCTCATGTTGGTCTTTTTGGCTCTTCTTGATTATCTTAACATAAAGATTCAATCTATGTTGTAGCCATCAAAAGCCGATCCAAAAATCAATAGGCTTTTTTTTGGCGTTAATTTATTATACACTAACAATTAAAATTTTATTTTATAAATATATATTAGTATAAGTTTTATAATACTACTTACCTGGAGTGTTTGTTTTATTTTATTTTATTTTATACCTAACAACATTGAGGTACCTTTTACAAATTAATTACTACCAAACCCCACCATATGATATCATTCACTTTCCATCTAGAAGCTCAATTATTTTCACAAACACCTATTTCTATCTAGCATTATCATACTATTTTAATTTATTTTTATTTTATTCACATGAATTTCTTTAAAAATAAAATGAGACTTGGACACACACATGTGATTGTTAAAAGAGAATTGATCCAATTTCAACCCATCATTTTTGGCCTTCTGCCTTCAAACAACTTAGTCAAGTTGACCCATTTAGATAATAGGTTGGAAAATGACATGGCAAAGGCTTTACTATTATTATTATTATTTGTTTTAAATAATACAGTTCCCGTGATTAAGACGTAGACGAGTTTTTTAATTGTTTATTTATTTTTAATGATACAATTTTTTTAAAATAACTATTCATCAAAAAGTGGGATATGGGTTCAAAATTATCCTTTTTAAACAGAAAATTTTTACAAAAACATCTTTATTTTTGAATAAATTTTCAAAAATAGGCTTTTGAGAATAAGAAGTTAAATACTAAAAGGGGTATCGCTTTTATAAATTTGTATAGATAATAATTGGAAAAAAAAAATAGTTAGTTGAAGACAAATATANAGTCTTGTAGATTAACTAGTGATGCCATCGCTCAAGATGGATATGCGAAGATAATCGAGAAGATGAATTAGTGAAGAACTCAGCTCAATTATTTGTATCTGACACTCTGGTTCTTTGAAAAAGGTCCTGTGGCGGGTATGTAACAGTGTAAACATATTCTGCAACTCACAAAAGCCAGGCATGGACATCTTCAACTTCATATCGTCATCAACCAGCAACTTAAGCACTGCATAAGGAAGTTGGTTCTCCAGCAAAAGAAGGTTCCCTTGCACAAGAACCAGTTGGTCAACCTTAACGTCGTTCAGTTCCTCTGGTTTAGAAAGGTTACTGTGGTGGCCCTAAAGTATAGGCCCACAAACAGTAGAGCCCAAACAAAGATATGACCCGAAAGGCCCAAACGTCAAACGGGTCGCGCGTTTGCCCGACCCGCCAGATCATGCTTTCTATTTGCTATAAATAGCCCCTGACCCAATACAAGAAGGAGGTACAAAAAAATCCCACTAGTTGACAATCATAATTCTGCTTCTCAGACAAAACTGATCTGACTTAATCTTCGGAGCCCGGGAAACTTAACCCGGCCCGGTAGTTTTCACCTACAAGAAACTCGGTCACTCGCCAGGCAGAACAGGAAACCAACCTCGGTGATTTCGCCCGACCTCAAGCTCAGGCATCGTCATTTGGCGCCGTCTGTGGGAATACGCACCATTTCTTCTTTGCTGATTTTCTCTTCTGCAAGACAAATCACAAAGAAACATTTTTTGTCAACCGTTTTTAAACAGCAAAAATAAAATAGTAAGACTATTTGTACCGACCAATCAAATCTCTCGCCCTCAGCTGAACGAGGTTTGACTTTTCACAAGTATACTCGGATATGACCTCAATTATCCAACGAGCCTTTCGGTCATATTCACCCATGGCCCGAGCCGGTTGCTTGTTAAGGTATTGATTCCATTGCAAAGGGAATCGGGGAGTTCCGTTCTCTTGGAGGAAAAATGCTTTATCCGGCCTGGGGATCCCATCCCAGGTCGGTATGGTTACCCGGAAAAATTGGTCTTTTCACCCTTTAGCCAAATCCTCGACTGGCTTCATTAGCGACAATCGAGGGCGGCTCTCCATATACACATATTCTTGGTCAGACTCCCTAATGTGCTTCAAAGTGAAGAAATGAAAAAACACATCAACCCGGGCGCTCACAAACAGAACGTTGCACATGGCCTGAAAGGCCCTAAGGAAACCCCACCCGTTTGTATGAATCTGGGTAGGGGCCGCATTCACAACTCGTAGGAACTCCATTTCGAAGTCCGTGAGTGGAAGCTCGGCCCCAGCTCGGTCAAGAAAAGCAGCATTAAACGTAAAAAAGTTGTCCCTAGGGCAATTTTCACAAACATGAGCATTCCTCGGGCAGGGCTCTAGGTCAAAATCATGGTAGTCGGTATTCACATTTACATGACTATCCCACAAAGCCTGGATATGCCTGGCCCTAATCGACGGTTTAACTCCCCTAACCCTTTGATGAACAAATAAAGGGACAGAGACCCTCTCAGGGGGCCCCTCGCTTAAAGAACTAGAAGAAGAAGTGGAAACCTCACTAGAAGAAGACATCTCGAGTAGAAGAAGTAAAAGCTACCTTTGGTCTGATTATCACAAGCTCGAGAGAACAAAACTCCTCGAAAGAATGTTGGCAGAAGCGCAATCTTTTTTTCAAAAGCTCAGCACAGCCTCTGGGAGTCGTTCGCAAAAAGTGCAACAAAATGTAAAATTACCATATTTATACCGTTCTAATTCCTCTATCTAACGGACCAGATGAATCTCGTCCAACGGTCCGGATTAGCGCCGTATCGTAGTCCGC
>QAOA01007673.1:99700-112334 GCA_003255065.1 Cercis canadensis | reverse complement strand
TTTTTTTTTTTTTTTTTTTTTCCTTTTTTAACCATTTTTTTTTTTTTTATACTTACACATTTGACATAGAAAAAAAGATGAGACTTTGTTGAAAACATGTGAGAGACAAAGTTGACTTTGTTGCATTAGTATATCCTGCATCACATGCTTAATTAATAATTTACTTTTGCTTTGACGGGATAGTTTACAACTCTTAATATGGCGAACAATGAATTTTATTAAGTATCTGAATCACTAAGATTTGAATCTTTCATCATTTTGGTAGTAATAAGCTTGGTTGTTAGCCATTAGTTTTATAATTGTTATTTTTAATTTTTAAAACACCACTGGCTACTTTGGTAGCAACCAACCAAAGCCTTAAAAAACATCAAATCTTGTATTTGTTTTTTTTGTACAGTATATATCCCCAGCTCATCTTGTTCCCAGTGCAAGTGCTTGTGTCTATCTGTATTTGGCCTTCCTCTGAATCTGTGCATTATTTCACTTTATATTTCAATTTTACTTCAAAAAGTTAAGAAAATGATTGTTATATATCTCTACATAAATGTATAGGTTTGAATTAAAAAATATAAGATAAGCAGTAAAGAAGAATTCAAATATTTGAAATTAAAATAATAAAATCATTTATAGATAAACCGATAGAAACTCCTTCCATTGGAGGTTGTTGCAATGTTTTGAAAATCGGACCAGTAGGCAAACCGTTTTAGAGGATAAGCACCGGTTCAACCGGTTGGACCAAATGGTCGGACCAGTGACGTCATAAATATAATATTTAATGTGCCTATTATATATTCTAATTTATAATAAATATATTTTTATGCAAATTTATTAATAAAATTAAAGTTAATCTAGTGGAAAATGTCTTTTCTCTTTTTTAGAATGAGGGTTTGAATCTTTTTATGACCATATTTATCCATTATATAATCTAAATATGAATAAGTAAATTATAATGCACATTTATTCATAAAAGAAACATTAGTTTGGTGGTTCAAACTTTTTANATATTTATGTAGTATGTTCTATTATATAGAAATAGTTAATATATAAATGATATGTGTATAAGTTAGTGGCACTAAAAGTTTTCCAAAACTTATTAGTATATATTATATATAAACTTATTCACGTATTGTTCTATTATTATTTGTTTATATAAACTAAAATTCTAAATACTATATGGCCAAAAACTTTATATCATGTATTCTATGTAAAAAAAGGATATTTCTCCCTATAATGTTAAATTTGAAAGATTCGATTTATTTGTTTAGTAAAGGAAATTTTTGAAAACAAAGAATAATAAATTTTGGGTGACTATAAGGAAAGACTTGGCAATATAATTCATTATTAAAAGTTACAATAATTAAGGTGCCGTTGCTGAACTAAAACTAAAGAAAGACATGTGACAGCTTAATAATCATTATATATTCATTCAAGACAATACAAAATAACTAAAAATGTCTGTAAAATATTTTAAATTTTTCAATAAAATAAAGAAATACCTAGTAAAAGATTCTTTGTGTCCCAAATTTTCTATCACAAGTTGTTTTTTTTTTCACACACAATTTAGTTGAGTTGTCCACATCCGTAATTTTTCTGACTTTTAATATCCGAAGTCTCCATCCAAGTCTTTATTTTGAGTGTAGTGGTATTCTTACATTATTTTTGCATTTACACAATTATATTGTTCATTTTTGACAAACTTTGGACGGGTGCATTTAAACTACTTTCTGTCAATTTTTCACTATTAACCTTAGCTACATTAAACAAGGAATTACAAGAGAGTTGGTTGGAGTAGGTAGGAAAAGCTACAAGAATTAATATGTTTTGGGAGAAAACAATTCATTGTTAATTGAGCACAATAAAGGATATGAAGTTGGTATTAGATATAAAATCATTCTTGGACCTTCACTAAATAATTTAATTTTTTGGATGAGTTGGTCTCTTGACATGGTATCCTTTATCTCTTCACTTTCTCAATTAAATTAAAATTTCAGCACATAGTATAAGTAAGCATATGCTTTGTCCATATTTTTTCAATTAAATTAAAGGTTTAGCACATGATATAAGTGGATTTGTGTTTTGTTCATATTTCAAGCCTAGAGGACTTTCGCATGCAAAAGTGTGTTAAAAATCATTCCTAAACCTTCAACTAACAGCTTAAGCTTTTGGGTGAAATGATTTTTTGACAGTTGGTAGTATAATTATTACTTTAACTATTAACAGATAGTTGCATGAAAAAAATTAGTTTGCATGACATGTTTTCATTAATTCTTAAATCTTTATTTATGGTTTGCTTGAAGAGATTTAGCAGAACCTCTAACAAAATTAGTAGAAAATCAACTCAATTTATTAGTTTATTAATTTTTTCCATATTAAAATTTGAATCAAGCATCGTATTAAAGAAAAAAAAAAATGTCGGAGAGTGAATTTTATTGACTGCTCCCATCATATTAAATAAACCTTCACTTTGAATATTCTACAGTTTCTGTACTGAGAAATATATGTCCGTGAATGTTTGTTTTTTATGCAAGAAAGTTTGGGATGAAGAAAATGTTATCCCATTTTAAAGTTAGGATATATCACTGGCCTCAATGAAAATTTAAAGTAGTACTTATGGGTTATCTATCAAATGAGGACTACTATTAATAGTAATAGGATTCGAACTTAAATCTTATAAATGAAGTGCTTAGATCCTTATTAGTTGAACATTAGGCCGTTAATGTGTTTGGATTTGTTTGATAGGGTGGCTTTCACGGGAAAAAGTCACGAAAAATCCCGGTACCATCTATTGGTTGACTTGGACCAGTTCTAAATGTATATGGCCTGAAAAGTCTATGACTCTATATATAAACGCAGCCAACGGATGTTGCGAGTGTAGAGCAAGAATAAAAGAGGTGAGTCTGCAAGAGGGCCACTTCACTTTGATCGCTGCATCTTCATTTTGATTACTCTGATCTTTGCGTTTCTTCATTCTCTAGAGGTACTGGTACTTAAACAAGTTCATTGAATTTGTTCATCATAGTATTAGTATACATACTTACATACATACATACCAAATCTCACATGCATATTGTTTGCTTCTTCTTGAGAGCAGCAGATTAGGAGCTCTACAGAAGGAATCATGGCTACTAATGGCGAAAACAATTTTAATGCTTCAGGACCTAAACATCTCACTGCCTTTGATTGGTACCCATATGCAATTAATAATATTAAATATCAATAATTAACGTGCTAGCTAGGAAAAGAATCATCAAAATTAATTCCGCCTTATTAGTGCATGCATGTTTGCAGGGAGAACCCAGATCACCGGAGAACCGTCATAGCGAGCTTGGTTAAGGGAGTATACGTTTCGGAAGATGATCGCCAGAAGAACCTGAAAGGAACCCAAGCTCTGGCTCCACCTTGGTGGGAATCTTTCCATTTTGAGCTCAGCAAAGTGCTCATTGACACAAATGACAAATCCATCTTTGGTGACGGATCCATCTTTGCTGCTATTTACCAACTAAAATCCTCAGTAATAGTCCCAAAAGGACCCAAATTTGTTGTTGCCTTTCGTGGCACCATGCTTCAGAAATCTACAAGGCATCGAGACTTATTGTTGGACGCTAAGTGCATCACTAACAGATTAACTAAGAGCTCCCGCTTCAAAAAGGCAATCACTTGTGTTAACAACCTGGTTAATTCAGAAGGAGTAGATAAGGTATGGCTCGCTGGACACTCTTTAGGAGCAGCCATAGCTCTTGTTACAGGGAAGGAAATGGCAAAGAAAGGTTTTTCACTCGAAACCTACCTGTTTAATCCTCCTATGATATCCCTAACATTAGAGTGGATCAAACATAAGAAACTTAAGGATAAGTTCTACAAAGCCAGAACCTTTGCCAGAGTGGCACTAAAATCAGCAGTTGGTACCTTAATAGAAGTCACCAATAAGCATCAAGAACGCGAAGTTGGTGATCCATTTGATGCTATATCCGCGTGGGTGCCTCGGCTGTTTTTGAACCCAGGAGATCTTATTTCCTCAGCATACATAGGTTACTTTAAAACAAGGGAGGACATGGAGAAGCGAGGACTCGCCATGTATGAGAGGCTCGCCACAGGAAGTAGCATAATAAGAGGCCTATTCGCCGGTAAGTTTCACAAAAATATAGAACCAATGCATCTTCTTGCTTCCGCAGAGCTCACCATAAATCCAGATACGTCATTAGATACCCATTCCCTTCAGCAGTGGTATCATCATCACATTCGTTGTGAGACCAAGTTCTACCGATACACCTCCCAAACTCAAAACTACAATCAAGTCGGCTCTACCTAGCTCTTAGAATTAAGGAGTATTGTCTTTGTATTTTTCGCAAGATGTACTAAATTCTAAATATATAAATAGATGTGATTTTAGTATCATTACGAAAATCTTGAAAACTAACTCACCAAGTGTGTGTCAAAACACACAGTTTTTTTTATAAAATATAAGAACGGCATGATATAAGTTTTGAGAAATGTGAATAGTTTTTTAGAAAAATATTGTATGCAAAGAAGTTTTGAAAAACTTAAAGAAAGTTTGATGGCGGCTGCTAAACTACTTAAGGGGTAGGTAGCTCTATACCTCTTTCGTTGAGGAAGTTTTGGGAGGATCTATATCTTGAAATTTGTGTCTTTGCAAAGAGTTCACAAAATCAAGTCACACACTACTGGTTAGATTCTAAAATAGTTGATAGAATTTAAGTTTAATTCTGTCAAAGAAAATTATTATTCTGCATTTTTTTTGACACTTTTCTTATATTTTTCTGTTTATGCATTTTAAAGTAAATTAAATGTTTTCACTTACATTAAGCAACTTATTTTTTTTAAAATATTT
Source organism: Cercis canadensis (assembly GCA_003255065.1). Classification (NCBI taxonomy): domain Eukaryota; kingdom Viridiplantae; phylum Streptophyta; class Magnoliopsida; order Fabales; family Fabaceae; genus Cercis; species Cercis canadensis. The sequence continues at coordinate 107,485 of QAOA01007673.1, read as the reverse complement.
ACAATAACACTAATCTTAAAACCTGAGTCTCTGCATAACCCTCTCAATGAGAGTTGGTGTAGCATTACCTTATTTTGAAGGAAATGTAGCTTAATAACCACTAATTTTGAATAAGCTTCAAGTGCATCATAAACAAACTACATAAATTCCCCACTCCTAAATATCTCTCTCCCTTATCTTGTCCAATCAAATGCCAGCTCCATGTTAACCATTGGGCCCAAGGCCACCATTATTTGCATATCCAAATTCACATTGCATCAATTAGGCTTACTTTTATAGCCGACAATCATATGGATTCCAATACTGGTTTACGTTTCAGAATGTCCGTCGTCCACGCATCTGATCTGGACTGCACCCTACTTCTTATAATTTATTTCATCAAATAAAAGTTATTCAAAGAATATAGAATGAAAAAACTTTTACTGATACATTTTTTATGAAAGTGTTATCTTATTAAAAAAAATAATTTTACATTTAATAGTTGTATTTATATATGAAAAATTATTGATTTCCATATTTTAAAAATATTTTCCTTTTAAATCAAACAAAAGAAAATATTTTTGTCATTAAAACCAAACAAGAGAAAAATACTAATTTAAAAAAAATTGAATTGAATTTATTATCCTCCAGCTGGAAAGTCTTGGAAACTATACTATGTGAAAATGAAAACTGAAAAGCGAACCAAGGAAAGAGAAAAACACTGTTCCTGTTCAAGATATTCCTCATCTTAATTTGTCCACAACTGCAAGCATTATTGTGTCCACATGTATCTGACTAATTATTGGAAACTAAAACAGCTAGCTTTACCTAAAGTAGCCACCAAAACAACTATCTATACCTCACTCTGATTTCATAATCAAAAATCAAAATGGAGACAGGGAAACAATCAGAAGCAAAACAGGGCCATATTGGCAAGAAAGTATTTCACAATGTCATAGAGAATAGAAGATCTGCAAATTATAAACCAAACATTTGGAAACTCAATTTCAATCTCTAGAAATACCCACAAAGAACTAATCAGTGTATGAACCCTGAACCACTAATTAAACTATTAGCAGCAAACTTTGTTCAAGTGAGAGCAGAAAGTGAAGAGCAGTGGCGACGGTAGAAGGTTGTGAAGAGCAGAAAGTGAGAGGCGGTGCTACCGGTGGTGGCGTTGGCAGCGGCGGTACTGCGGGGTGGAGGCATTGATGGCGGCTGTGCTGGCAAGCGGCAGCGTTGGTGGCGGTGAAGTTGGCTGATGGCTGCGCACAAGCACAGTGCCGAGAGCAAGGAGTTTCGGTGGGTCGAGGGAGGGGTATCGGGGCTTAGTGGAAAAAAAAAAAAAAANAAAAAAAAGGAATTTCAAATTCACACTGTTTTAAGTGAATTTAAAATATATTATGTTAAGATTTTGAAATACACTATAAAAATATGTTAAAATTTTAGAAATATTTTAAAAAAATGCATAAATAAAATAATTTAAAATAAGTATTTTAAATACACTCTACAAATATATTACACTTTACAAGTACTCCATCCAAACACACTCTTAATATAAATTAAATAGTTAATTTCTTACAAAATATATAAATAGAGTCATAAAAAAACAGTATCTTTATTAAAAATAACTTTTTAGAGATGATGGAAGAAATCTCATGTATGCTTGATGGAGCTTACAAAGAAGAATTCTAAGGGAAACAAAGGTAATTCTCATGATTGAAGGCTCTGTAGTGTATCTGCAAACATAAACTCAATTCTAGGAGTCAATTTTAATTTAATCTTGAATGTAGCTGAATAGTTGATTAAGAAATAAACTCAATCGTAGGAGTTAGTTTTAATTTACAATTTTCTTTGACTTCTTTTTCTATGTTGTTTAAAATGTGCATGATGGAAAAATTGTAGGGAATAGGAACATAATTCCTTGTTGTCTAATTTGATCTCAACATAAGAGTTAACTAATTTTATCATTCAATAGCAATAACTTGCAAACTCAATCGTAGGCACCACCACGCCACTAAGTCACTAACCTAGTATCTTAAAAAAGGAAAAATATGAGCTCTATATTAATTTGCTCCATACAGAAAATTCTTAGTTTTGTTCACTGTTTATAGAAAAATAGTTGCCTTCTCTCTCTCTCTCTCACACACACTCTTTCTAATTATTTCAATTTTCTAACTTATGTCGTTCCGTGGTAGTTTTTTTTTTCCATTTTCTTTTTGCTGTTGGTGACCTTGTAGTAAGAATTTGCTCTTTTGAATGCAACCCCAACGTCTCATGGAGTGATTGGACAATGGTCAGGTTTTCGAGCTTATCTATCAGTTTGCATTTTGGGTGTTTTTTGACAGTTTTGGGCTCAATTACTGTTGGATTTGGGACAATATTTACACTAAATATATAATAATATTTAAACATGTCTTATAATGTTCATGTATTTATATATCTTGATACCCAAAGAGGATTAATAAACACAATTTTTAAAGAGTAATAATATAGATGAATTTTTTTTATAAAAAAAAAATCTACCAACTATATTTAGTAACATCAACTAAAACATATATATTACACGATAAAATCTATATTTAATAATAGTTAAACATATATGAAATTTTAATAATATTTTTATGGTACCTAGAAAATATCAAATCTCATTTCACTTAGTTTTACATATGATATTTCTTAAATTTATCCTTCAATAGTTATTACTTGAACTATTATTGCAAACATAAATAATAATGTAACAAAGTTGCTGTTTTACTAAAACTAAAATCTAAAAAAGTGTTATTACTTTTGTTTCTTAGTTTTAATTTGCTTCAAATTTGTTTCAGTATGCTAGTTTTGACATTATATTTCATTTGATTTATAGTACCTACTCTAGTAACCTATTTTTTGAGAAGTGTGGGAATCAAATAAATCTATTGGTTTAGAATGACTTCGTTTAAGTTCTTAGTGGAGTGCAGCAAAATGGAAGATAAAGGTATGTCTTCTATCTCACTACTCAACTAATTAACTATTAAAAATATAGTTTGGATATTCTAGATTAAAACAAAACATTTTCTTTGTCCTCAAGCATTTGTGATAGTTCGATGGAAATCATGAATAAAACCCATCAAAAGAAAAAAGAAATGTCATGATACTTCACCAAATAACATGAATAAAAAGGAAAAAAATTTATATGGCATTTGAAACAGCTACTTACAACTAAACAGTAAGGATTAATGTGGCATTTGAAGCTCATTGTAGATAAATATATTGGTTAATAGGCCAGTATTAATGTGAATGGACAATAATGCATTTGATTTTAGTATGAATCTATATAAATATGATCCGTGTGCTTGTTAGTAGATACAAACATCTCCTGAGGAAGTAACAACATCTTGTGATGTCACATTTGCAATGCTTGTTCATCCTAGTGCAGTGCATATAGTTCAACTTTGTCTTCCAAGCTTCCAATTATATATTAGTTCTGAGCTAGTTATGCTTACCTCCATTTTAGGTGGTTGTTGCTTTTGGGAAGCATGGAGCTGCAAGTGGAATGGGTCCAGGAAAAGGGTGCTATATTCAAAATCCTACCATTATACTATATTTGACACAAAATGACATTTGAAATGATATAAACAATTACAAATTAAACAATTATACTATATTTGACACAAGATGTAGCTCTTCCTTGGGAGATGATTTATATCTACAGACAAACACATGGGTCATTAAGCATAAATTAAAAAGCAATACTAACATTTACTAAGAACTATCCAATACGGATTCAAATTCCTAGCATACTGAAAAAAAAAAAGGTAAGAAACCTTTATGTTCGTTCTTAATTTTTTTTTCCATTTTGGTGATTTGGTCAGTAAATGACAAATTAAAACAATAATGGAATTCATATTATTTAAAATACTTGGATGCATAACATGTTTAAAAAGATAGGATTATCACTTATCAGAAGAAGGAAGAATATGTAGATCAAATAAAATGAACCGAATAACCTACTTGATTTTCACAGTAGATACCGCTGATCAAAGCTCTCTCATTTTGGTGATTAACAGTACAACTCTCTTCTAAAAGAAGCTTTTATTTATTACAATACATGGATGCATAACATGTTTAAAAGAAAGGAACAGTATGTAGATCAAGAAAAAAAAAATAAACTACCTAATTTTCACAATAGCTATAGTGCCTCAAAGCTCTTTCGTTTTGGTGATTATCAGCACACCCAATTACAAAGAAACCTTTGATTGCAAGGAACAAATCAGAAAATTATCAAAAAATAATAGAAAATAAGAAAATCATTAAAAAAAATATCATGGAGATGTCACCTCTTTCCTTTGGCTTGCTGAAAGCCTCCTAAACTGGTTGTAATAGTCTCATGGTTGGTTTTTAGGAATTCTAGGGAGCAGCAGCGAGGAGGATGTGGGGGCAAGGGTTGTACAGTGGTGGGGTGCTTTCATTCGTCAAAGCTTTTGCAAGTTCTATGAGGCTTTCATTTGATGGATAAATAAAATAGGCAACACTTGTGCCTGCAATGCTTGAATTTGCCACAGCTCTGTGTTCAGCACCAAGAAGCCTTCCATTAGTTATCATCTATATCAATCAGACAATCATAGTAAATAAAAGTTCGTCCATCTAATATCTTCTTCTGAAGCAAACTTTTTTTTTTTTTTTCTTTTGGCATAATTAAGCTAGAATTTGAATATCACATAATTAATTGCATTAGCCATTTACACTTAATTTAGAATTTGAAATATATTATGTGGATATTAGAAGAAAAAGAGTTATTTCACAAATGAACTTGTTATAACTTGAAAGAATTGAAGTAAAATTCTTCAAATAACTTAAAGCTGAATAAGAAACCAAAAGAAGAAACTTTAAGCCAAATAATTATGCGTATGACAAAGGCTGGATATGCTGCTTTTGATCTTTTTCTTTTTTTAAAAGAAAGCCATTATAAGGAAGCAGTTTCAAGGATTTACTGAATTTATCATGTAGTGGTTGCTTTCGTATTTAAAAAGGAAACTATAACAAAAATATGGTTTGAGATTTGTTTANGGGGGGGGGGGGGGGGGAATTAATGAAAGGCAATGTTGAAGATATACCCGTAATAAAAGTCCTACGTTAACCACAAAGGCATTGGGAATTGGCTCAACTGCTATCCATTCACCATCCTTGAGGACTTGAACTCCATTTACTTGTTCAGCTTGAAGCAGAATGGTAAAATGAATGGAATAGCCTATCTGATTTTCACAATAGATACTGCTAATCAAAGTCCTCTCATTTTAGTGATTAACAGTACAACCCTCTTCTAAAAGAAGCTTTTATTTATTACAATACATGGATGCATAACATGTTTAAAAGAAAGGAAGAGTATGTAGATCAAGAAAAAAATAAAAAACAAACTACCTGATTTTCACAATAGCTATAGCACCTCAAAGCTCTTTCGTTTTGGTGATTACCAGCACACCCAATTACAAAGAAACTTTTGATTGCAATGAACAAATCAAAAAATTATCACAAAATAATAGAAAATAAGAAAATCATAAAAAAAAAAAATATCATGGAGATGTCACCTCTTACCTCTGGCTTGCTGAAGGCCTCCTAAACTGGTTGTAATAGTCTCATGGTTGGTTTTTAGGAATTCTAAGGAGCAGCAGCAAGGAGGATGTGGGGGCAAGGGGTGGCTAAGTTAGGCTTTATTATATACACGAATGTTAGCACCAAAGAAACCCTCATATACCAAATTAAAATTTTAAAATACTAAATTTAGGGTCCTCAAAATTGTTCTTATAATTAGGATATCAATCAGATAAAATCTGAGCCTTATGATTAGGATATCAATCACATATGACTCATTTTAATTTCCTAATCCTCATTAATGCCCAAAGTCACCATAGTCAAACCCAATTTTGGGCTGATGCCATGCCTTCTACATAAATATCACGTTTAGTACAAATAGGATGATAAGGAAAGATTCAAAACGTATAAAATAATAAGTATTTTACTTAGACCACATTACCCATTGTCCTCATAATAAATATGAACGTTATGAGATTGGCAATTAACATTGATATTTCTCAATCAATTTTATTTAAGCGAATGTTCAAAACTTCTATAATAATGTGTGGCAAAAAAATAATGCATTGTGTTTTAGTCCTCATTCAAATTTAAATGTCATGCACAAATTAAGCAATAAAATTAAGGACACCAAATTAAATAATATGTCCCCGAATAAAACCAAAGAATATTATCAAATAAAAGAATAAAAACTCAATCATAAAAGATTGATTTGTGTCTNATCTTGATAAATATCACATTTAGTACAAATAGGATGATAAGAAAAGATTCAAAACGTATACAATAATAGTATTTTACTTAGAGACCATTACCCATTGTCTTCATACAAATTTAAATAAGATGCACAAAATAAGCAATGAAATTAAGAACACCAAATTAAATAATATTACATAAACAAATTATGTATAAAGAAAGAGCAAAATCTTGTTCTATATGGAGATGGAGAAGATTGAGAAGAAAATGAATAATAAAATGTCGATTATAAAACCTTTTTCGAGTAAGATCTTGTCATAGCCTTTTTTATATTTCCTGTTAATCATAGAGAGAGATCAAAAATAAAATCCAGATGAAATTGAGAGATATTGAAAATTAAGAACGAAAAGAGCATACCTTGTTGCCTTTGGAGATGAAGGAGATGGAAAAGAGAATGAATAATGAAATAGAAAAATGGTTGCATAAGGAGATTGAGTGATAGCTTAAAATGAAATAGATAGTGTGAAACAAAATTACAACAACAAAGACAATACAAAGAAATGCATACCTTGTTTCCTTTGGAGATGGAGGAGATGGAGCGAATAAGGAATACAATAAGAAAGAGCATACCTTGTTTCCTATAGGGATGGAGGAGATGGAGCAAATAAAAAATACAGAAAAAGCAAAATGGCTGCATAATATAATAGATATGGAAGAAGATAACTACAACTTTCGAAAAAAAAATGATTTGAAAGAGCAAACGTGGGAGCTTCTACAAATGGAGGAAAATGATTGACAAATTCGTGAGGCAATGAGGGTTATAGAATTTTGGCAGGAACTCCTCAAGAAAGGTATGACACAGAGGATAGGTCATGGGCTTCAAGTTAAGGTTTGGCATGATCCCTGGAATCCTGGTAAAAGAGAACTAAAAGGAATTATAGATGAACGATAACAAAAAAAAATACCATGAAAAGAAGTAAACAACAGTAGATGAATTAGTGATTAAAAACTAATAAGAACACAATCCTGGAGATGGAAGATATGAAGAGTAATAGAGAAAACAAAACAGAAATAGCACAGCATACCTTATTGACTGTGGAGATGGATAGAATCTACAAAATAAGGGATACAAAGCAAAATGAATTCATAATCTACTAAACGATTTAAAAAAGCAAACCTCGGAGATTATTCAGATGGAGGAAAACAGTTGGAATATTTGTAATGCAATGGGGGTGAGCCTCATATGCAGGGGAGTATATATAGAGGTTTATGGAGGCACAACCTCCAAACCCTAAATTTTGAAATATCATATTGACAAATTAACATTTATTGTTGAGCTAAAATTATGGAGTGCAATTGAAAATTATTATATTTTTTATTTATTTTTAATTTTCGGATTTTATAATTTATTTCTGAAATTTGAATTTCTTATAATAATTTTCAATTTTCATTGTATCATTAATTGTGTTCATTCATGATTAATTTTGAAATATCATATTGACAAATCAACATTTATTGTTGAGCTAAAATTATGGAGTGCAA
>QAOA01007673.1:57651-98624 GCA_003255065.1 Cercis canadensis | reverse complement strand
GGGGGGGGGGGGGGGGGGGTGGTGGTGGTGGTGGTGGTGGGGAAGAAAAAAGCCTTTAATAAGGGCAAACGACAGGATTTCAACGTCCAAGTGTCCACGGCATCAACTAGTGGCTCTTCCATGGCTTTATCTGGAAAATTCCTCCAACAAGGACAATAACACAGGTTGGTGGGGAAGAAAAAAGCCTTTAATAAGGGCAAACGACAGGATTTCAACGTCCAAGTGTCCATGGCATCAACTAGTGGCTCTTCCATGGCTTTATCTGGAAAATTCCTCCAACAAGGACAATAACACAGGTTGGACAATAACACAGGGATGACACAATCTCCACATTTATTATGCACATGAATTGAAATCATAACAACCAAGTTTTACCTACCATCGTTTAATTATAGATTATATAGAAAAGGAAACTTCGAAAAGGAAAAAAAGTGTATGAAAAGAATCACGTGGGTTATGTTCATTTGACAAAAAGAAAAATGTTGACAAGTGTGTTTGAAACGAAATATCAGTTTCTTATAATTGGTGCAAAAATTATCTTTTAATGGAAAGGGGAAAAAAAAACATTTCAAAAAAGGAAACAAAAGTTACATTCAATTTCATAATAAATCAATTACAAAAGAATTAAGTGGGTGTATTTTAAATTTAAAATACTTTTTAACAAACTAATTTAAATCAAGTTTTACCTGTCCATGTTATTTGTAGAATGAGATATTTGGACTTGGATTTGGTTTAGACATTTAAAAGGAACTGTGATGACACTCTCATTTGTTTGTAATGGTTCAAGTAAATTTTGAATAAAAATTGTGGGCATAGTTGATTGACTAGGATGGGAGGTACAGGCCACAAGTCCCCAATTCTGTATGTTGAGTCAATATAGGCTTGCAAGAATTTTTGGTGCCCAAGGTACCCCACATAGAAACAATTAAATGTTCAATTGACTCATGTGAGCAAGTATGTTATTTCATCTTGTTATTTCTCTTTATGGTGCATGTCTGTTATTATTTTCTAACAAGTAATCTGTATGAAGCTTCGCTCATGGTAGTTAAGCTTTCAAAATATTTCAAAATACAAAAGTGTCTTTATGCATAGGTCACTTTGCAACAAATTTTACAAAAAACAGAAGCAAGATGCACAGCGGCAACAAAATTTTGCTCAAGCAATCTCCAATGAAGTGGCAGCCACCAAGTTAATTGTCTGACCGTGTCATACTATTTTGCTCTAATCCTGTTTTGGTAGTTATTTAGAATTTCAATTTTCAAACAATTCTACTTAATTTCAGGTTATTTACTTTCATAGGTTTATAGTACTTGATATTCTAGCAAGACCTTAATTATAGCTCTGTTATTGCTTACTGAATTTGCATACACAATATTAGCCAATTGCTCGCAATGCATTGTATTATGGAGATAGAGGAAGAGAGAGAGAGAGAGAGAGAGAGAGAGAGAGAGAGAGAGAGATGGATGAGGGGTCCATGTATAAACTTTTATAACCAATTTTTTTATTGCATTAATCTATTCAAAATTGGTGGGACAAACATTTTTCTTTGACCAAAAATTTATTGCGTCAATCTTAATAGTTTCAAAGCTAGAAAAAAAAAAAAAACTTACTNCTAGAAAAAAAAAAAAAAACTTACTTCTTGCTTTAGAATAACATATAACTGTTTTTTTAATTCTTTCCTTTTTCCTATATTTATTACACTATGAGGAACAGGGAAATTGTATTTGGAAAAACAGAGATTTACTTGATCATTTTTATTGTATTTTGGACATTAGATTTACGGTCTTGGTTCTGTTTGCTAAGAAAATTGTAGTTGAAAAACATAATTTCATCAGATTTAGTGGTGTATTTTGAATTATTAAGTTTATAATTTATTATAAGCTTAACCGTTATTTTGTTCTTCCTATTTTGACAAGTATAACTCTTTAGTCTCTCTTGTTTAAAAATGAACTATTTAGTCTCTTTATATTCATAAAATATGCAATTTTAGTCTTTTTGTCTTTAAACCAAAATTTCTCAAGTCTAGTTCAATGTGTAAAGTTCTCTGATTTACAATCTCATCATTCAGATTGAAGAGCTATATCTTGTGAATATCCCCAAAAAGTTCAAGCTTGATCCAAAGGTGGGACTCAACACAAATACCAAAACTAATAGTTTTCATCTAACAGAAGATCTAAATTCATTCACTTTTAGATCAAACTTAAATTTTTTGGAGTGGTTCACAAGACATTAGTTTTCAATTTGAACGGTAGAATTATGAATAAAAAAACTTTACATCTTGAACTAGACCTAAGAAATTTTGGCTTAAAGACGAAATGATCAAAATTACACATTTTATGAATATAGAAGGGCTATGTTGTTCATTTTCAAATAGGAGAGACCAAAAAGTTTAAATTGTTAAAATAGAATAACCACAATTATAATTAAGCTTTTATTATATGCAACAAAGTTGTTGGAGTTTGAAAGAAAAAAAAAATTGCTCAAGTAGAATGCTAGGTTACCTATTTTCATATGCAGTAGGAAGAAGAATAAAAATTGATCTTCCATTTCACTTCTTAGATGGTCTAGGGAGGTATCAGATTTATGAAAAAAAGGAGATATTCTTCTATTAATGGTACTGTTAGTAAGTCTACTTGGCATTTGACTATACTTTATAGCTTATTTTCTCAATTTTTTGGTATATATATATTTACGCATGAAAAGTTTGAGATTACAACTCTTCCTCAAAAGATTTAGCCAATCATGTTCCATCTAGAAATTATTTTAAGTGCTAACTGTGTTTTTTTATTTTTTTTTCAAGTGAAATTTATATGATCCAGGAAAGAGTACTCATGCATAAGACAGAAAGTGCTACTAAAGTCATGGAAAAGGCCGAAGAAAATAAGAGTCATCCCATTGCAACGAGGAAGCATCTTCTTGGGGAGGAATTGGTCGTAACTAGCACAAAAATGAGAAAATAAAACGGGTATACAGTATACTACACTTCGTGTCACGTCTGAGGAGTGTAGAATAGACTTGCACATAAAAGAAAATACAAGTTCTTATCTTACTTTCCAATCAATCTGTTTTTTTTTTTTTTTTTTTNNNTTTTTTTTTTTTTTTTTTTTTTCCAGTCACTCTATTGATTCTCTTTTTGTTTCTCAAAATGCGTGTATTTATTATACAATAAAAAAATCATAAAAAATAGAAATTATAAGTCCGTGCATGTTTGTTTTTTATACAAGAAAATTTAAGATGAAGAAAATGTTATTCCATTTTAAAGTTAGAATATATCACCAGCCTTAACAAAAACTTAAAGTAGTACTTATGGGTTATTTATCAAAAGAGGATTACTATTAATAGTAATAGGATTCGAACTTAAATCTTATAAGTGAAGTATTTAAATCCTTATTAGTTGAACTTTAGGCCGTTAATGTGTTTGGATTTCTTTAATAGGGTGGCTTTCACGGGAAAAAAATAACGAAAAATCCCCGTACCATCTATTGGTTGACTTGGACCACCTCTAAACGTATATGGCCTGAAAAGTCTATGACTCTATATATATAACACTCTCCGCAGCCAACGGGTTATTTATTAAAGGATGACTACTATTAATAGTAATAGGATTCAAACTTAAACCTTATAAGAAGTGAAGTGTTTGGATCCTTATTAGTTGAACATTAGGCCATTAAGGTGTTTGGATTTGTTTGATAGGGTGGCTTTCACGGGAAAAAATCACGAAACATCCGGGTACCATCTATTGGTTGACTTGGACCAGTTCTAAATGTATATGGCCTGGAAAGTCTATGACTCTATATATAACACTCTCCGCAGCCAACGGATGTTGCAAGTGTAGAGCAAGAATAAAAGAGCTGAGTCTGCAAGAGGGCCACTTCACTTTGAACGCTGCATCTTCATTTTGATTACACTGATCTTTGCGTTTCTTCATTCTATAGAGGTACTGGTACTTAAGAAAGTTCATTAAATTTGTTCATCATAGTATTGGTATACATACTCACATACATACATATCAAATCTCACATGCATATTGTTTGCTTCTTCTTGAGAGCAGCAGATTAGGAGCTCTACGGAAGGAATCATGATTACTAATGGCGAAAACAATTTTAATGCTTCAGGACCTAAACATCTCACTGCCTTTGATTGGTAGGAACAGGGATAACACCCATATGCAATTACTAATATTAAATATCAATAATTAACGTGCTAGCTAGGAAAAGAATCATCAAAATTAATTCCACCTTATTAGTGCATGCATCTTTGCAGGGAGAACCCAGATGACCGGAGAACCGTCATAGCGAGCTTGGTTAAGGGAGTATACGTTTCGGAAGATGATCGCCAGAAGAACCTGAAAGGAACCCAAGCTCTGGCTCCATCATGGTGGGAATCTTTCCATTTTGAACTCAACAAAGTGCTCATTGACACAAATGACAAATCCATCTATGGTGACGGATCCATCTTTGGTGCTATTTACCAACTAAAATCCTCAGTAATAGTCCCAAAAGGACCCAAATTTGTTGTTGCGTTTCGTGGCACCATGCTTCAAAAATCTACAAGGCATCGAGACTTATTGTTGGACGCTAAGGTCATCACTAACAGATTAACTAAGAGCTCCCGCTTCAAAAAGGCAATCACTTGTGTTAACGACCTGGTTAATTCAGAGGGAGTAGATAAGGTATGGCTTGCTGGACACTCTTTAGGAGCAGCCATAGCTCTTGTTACAGGGAAGAAAATGGCAAAGAAAGGTTTTTCACTTGAAACCTACCTGTTTAATCCTCCTATGATATCCCTAACATTAGAGTGGATCAAACATAAGAAACTTAAGGAGAAGTTCTACAAAGCCAGAGCCTTTGCCAGAGTGGCACTAAAATCAGCAGTTGGTACCGTAATAGAAGTCACCAATAAGCATCAAGAACGCGAAGTTGGTGATCCATTTGCTGCTATATCCGCGTGGGTGCCTCGGCTGTTTTTGAACCCAGGAGATCTTATTTCCTCAGCATACATAGGTTACTTTAAAACAAGGGAGGACATGGAGAAGCGAGGACTCGCCACGTATGAGAGGCTCGCCACAGGAAGTAGCATAATAAGAAGCCTATTCGCCGGTAAGTTTCACAAAAATATAGAACCAATGCATCTTCTTGCTTCCGCAGAGCTCACCATAAATCCAGATAAATCATTAGATAGCCATTCACTTCAACAGTGGTATCATCATCACATTCGTTGTGAGACCAAGTTCTACCGATACACCTCCCAAACTCAAACTACAATCATGTCGGCTCTACCTAGTTCTTAGAATTAGGTAGTATTGTCTTTGTATTTTTCGCAAGATGTACTAAATTCTACATATATAAATAGATGTGATTTTGGTATCATTACGAAGATTTTGAAAACTGAGTCATTCAGTGTGTGTCAAAACACACAGTTCTTTATAAAATATAAGAACGACACGATATAAGTTTTGAGAAATGTGAATAGTTTTTTAGAAAAATATTGTATACAAAGAAGTTTTGAAAAACTTAAAGAAAGTTTGATGACGGCTGCTAAACTACTTAAGTGATAGGTAGCTCTATACCTCTTTCGTTGAGGAAGTTTTGGGAGGATCTATATATTGAAATTTGTGTCTTTACAAAGAGTTCACAAAATCAAGTCACGCACTACTGGTTAGATTCTAAAATAGTTGACAAAATTTAAGTTTAATTTTGTCAAAGAAAATTACTATTCTGCATTTTTTTGACATTTTTCTTACATTCTTATGTTTATGCATTTTACAGTAAATTAAATGTTTTCACTCACATTAAGCAACTCATTTTTTTTTTAAATATTTACGATAACACTAATATTAAGACATGAGTCTCTACATAACCCTCTCAATGAGAGTTGGTGTAACGTTACCTTCTTTTGAAGGAAATGTAGCTTAATAACCACTAATTTTGAATAAGCTTCAAGTGCATCATAAACAAACTACATAAATTCCTCACTCCTAATTATCTCTCCTCTTATCTTGTCCAGTCAAATGCCAGCTCCACGTTAACCATTGGGCCCAAGGCCACCATTATTTGCATATCCAAATTCACATTGCATCAATTAGGCTTACTTTTATAGCCGACAATCATATGGATTCCAATACTGGTTTACGTTTCAGAATGTCCATCGTCCATTCATCTGGTCTGGACTGCACCCTACTTCTTATAATTTATTTCATCAAATAAAAGTTATTCAAACAATATAGAATGAAAAAACTTTTAGTGACACATTTTTTATGAAAGTGTTATCTTATAAAAAAAAATAATTTTACATTTAATAGTTGTATATATATGTGAAAGATTATTGATTTCCATATTTTAAATAATATTTTCCTTTTAAATCAAATAAAAGAAAATGTTTTTGTCATTAAAACCAAACAAGAGAAAAATACTAATTTAAAAAAAATTGAATTGAATTTATTATCCTATATATATATATATATATATATATAGATAAGCGTTTTACTCCTCATTGTAGTATGGTTTTAAGAATATTCTAGATTCCATTCATTATGGTGCATTTTCCTTTCTAATGGGGATTTAATTAATGGAAAGATGGAACTAGTTACTTATTCTATTTCATAAGCTCCTATATGTATAATTATNGTTTGCAGGGAGAACCCAGATCACCGGAGAACCGTCATAGCGAGCTTGGTTAAGGGAGTATACGTTTCGGAAGATGATCGCCAGAAGAACCTGAAAGGAACCCAAGCTCTGGCTCCACCTTGGTGGGAATTTTTCCATTTTGAGCTCAACAAAGTGCTCATTGACACAAATGACAAATCCATTTTTGGTGACGGATCCATCTTTGGTGCTATTTACCAACTAAAATCCTCAGTAATAGTCCCAAAAGGACCCAAATTTGTTGTTGCGTTTCGTGGCACCATGCTTCAGAAATCTACAAGGCATCGAGACTTATTGTTGGACGCTAAGTGCATCACTAACAGATTAACTAAGAGCTCCCGCTTCAAAAAGGCAATCACTTGTGTTAACGACCTGGTTAATTCAGAAGGAGTAGATAAGGTATGGCTTGCTGGACACTCTTTAGGAGCAGCCATAGCTCTTGTTACAGGGAAGAAAATGGCAAAGAAAGGTTTTTCACTTGAAACCTACCTGTTTAATCCTCCTATGATATCCCTAACATTAGAGTGGATCAAACATAAGAAACTTAAGGAGAAGTTCTACAAAGCCAGAGCCTTGGCCAGAGTGGCACTAAAATCAGCAGTTGGTACCGTAATAGAAGTCACCAATAAGCATCAAGAATGCGAAGTTGGTGATCCATTTGCTGCTATATCCGCGTGGGTGCCTCGGTTGTTTTTGAACCCAGGAGATCTTATTTCCTCAGCATACATAGGTTATATATATATATATATATATATTAACGGAGCGTAAATTGCATGGTCAATACGTACGAGTGCATGCAAAGCAAGTTGCAAATATTAAAGTTGTGTGTTGAAGAAGGAGTTGCAAATGTAAATAGGACTGAAGAAAATATAGAACCCAAGAACCTCTCGAAATATATATATGATCAATTTGGATATCTTGACTATGAAAATTCAAAGCATCATCCTAAAGAATATATTCATCAAGTTGAGTTGTTTATGCCCTAAAAAGATTTCTTGTTAGCCTCATTCTTTCTATATATAGGAATAGTAACTTAAAAAAATTTAATTTGAAATATCTTAATATTATTTTCCTATTAGTGGACATTGCAAGTATAAAGATGTACTTAAATAATAATAAAAGAAAATGATGAGGAAGAACAGCGACATTAGAATAATTGGTCCTGATGGGAAAGAGTAATTAGTGCAAAATCATTATTATTAGGTTTGAACGTACTATAGGTCCTTATAGTTTGGACAAATTTTGAATCAAGTCCTAATAGTTTTTTTTTCCCTCTTTTGGATTCTTTATAATTTGAAATTTTTGTCATTAGGTCCCTACTATCAGCCTCCGATTATAATTTCATCATTTTAAAGCTAACACAACAAGCGATTGTCTATGTGGCAATAAAAGAAGTTGACATGGTGCCAAAGTGGCATAAAAATTGTTATATCATTAAATTTTGGCTAAAAAAAGTGTATAAAAAAATTGATGAAGTGACAATTTTTGTGTCACGTTAATTTCTTTTATTGTCACGTAAACAAATCTAATTATGTTTGTTAGAGTAAACATGCATAAAAAGTAGAAATTGGACTTGGACGTAGTCTAAGAAGGTGTTTGAATTAATTGAGAGTTGCAAAGTCTATTCCTAGAGGGGGTGAATAGAAATTGTTAAAAATCATTTGTAAAAAACAAATTCAAATCACTGATTTGTTTAAGAAATGGTTCTTACAAACTAGTTCTTATAAACCAATTCTTTCACAAATGCTTGATTTGAATGCACGAAATGACTTGCTGAACAAAACAAAACAGAAACTCAAGCTAAATCCAAAATATCACAGATGAAGAAACAGAGCAAGAGAATCAGCTAGAGATTTTATAGTGATTCGGCTTAACATGCCTACATCCACTTCTCCCATGCAAATGGGGTTCCACTATTCTTCAAGTATATTTTTCCAAGCTTTTCCAAGCTTTACAATAAGTTTATTTTTCC
Source organism: Cercis canadensis (assembly GCA_003255065.1). NCBI lineage: Eukaryota > Viridiplantae > Streptophyta > Magnoliopsida > Fabales > Fabaceae > Cercis > Cercis canadensis. The sequence goes on along the minus strand of QAOA01007673.1, from coordinate 90,008 downwards.
AAGTTTCTCCAAGCTTAACAACCATGGTTTTTGTTTTTCAAGCTCACCATGAACTCTAACTCATGGATTTCTCCCATAAAAATCCATATACAAAAACCCAAGTGTTTGGTTCAACCCCAAGAAGAAACTCTCTCACAGAATAGATGTGTTACACTAAAAATCTTGATACATGAAGTTATGACCGAGAGTAGGAATAAGAAGATGAAAGGCCAAGCTCTCAACAATGGCTTCCTTCTCTCTCTAAACTTTTTCTTCTTTCTTTACTTCATGATATTTGAAGCCTTGAAGTCTCCTTTCTTTTATTTGCTTCCTTGTGCACGTGAAAGGCCAAATGGTGAGGGAAAAGATGAGCTAGCAACCAGCTGACTCCTTGTCCGTCAATTAAAGTGACTTTTGTCCTTTTTGGTCCACAAAAGTCTCTCATTGTGTAAGAGGGTAAATAGACTTTTCTTGAAAAAAGGACTTTGCCAAAGTACGCTTAAAAAGGTAACCTTCCATTCTCTAAGAGTACAACTCTTAGTCAGATTATAAAAAGGGAAACTTTGGCTGGAGTCCGTGAGAAGCTTTGTCCACATTAGCAATATTTGAGACTCATCACAAAAGCAAGAATTGGTTCTTAAAAACAAGTTCTCCAAGACTTCATTTGAAGATTGTTCTAGATAATAGCTTATAAACTCAACATAGATTAGAAACAACAAGACAAACAACACATATTAGGAATAACAAAGCATTATTGTTATCATCAAAACAGGATTAGAGACTTGTGGGGCTAACAAGCTTGATTGTGACATTTACATAAAAAAAAACATTTAAATCAAAAGTTCCTCTTTTAATTTTACCATCTCAAAAACTGTTCTATCCATTCCTCTCTCAAGCTTTTAATTTTACTGCCTAAAAAACTGTTATATCCATCTCTTCAACTAATCCAAGCATATTAACTATTTGGCTTAATTGCAGTTTTAGTTCCCCTATATTGGTAAAACAAATGATTTGGACCCCTATTTTGAAAATAAACTATTTGGTCCCTCTATATTCATAAAATAAGTAGTTTTGGTCACTTCGTTAGTGTACCGTTAAAAACTTGATGGAGAATGTTGATGTGGCATTAAAAAATTAATTTTTTATTCCAAATCAGTAATTTAAATATATGTGACATGTACATGACTCTTTACATGCTAAAATTAATCCCTAAAATAAGATTAAGTAGTAATTTTATATATATATATATATATATATATATAAGGCACAACACAAGTTATAGTCCACAAGTCACGAGCTCTAAGACAGTCCACAAGTTACAGTTCATGGCAAGAGCAATGAATATTTTACCTTAATCTTTGATTCCAACCTTCAAATCAATGCTTGTTTCATTAGACACAGGTCTGTAAGCAAAGGCCAAGACTTCACTTGGATTCAAGTCCTTGGAATCCTCTTCAATTCTCAAACTTTCTCCCTTGAGGCCACTATTGTCTAAAATCTTAAAGCAAATGCACATTATCATTTCCAAGTAATAAGATAAAATCGTTCCCATAAGGACTAATGTTATTAACTATTGAAATTGGTTTAATCTCAATTTTATCTAATTAACAAGTATGGAGAATTTCAAGATAGAACTTTAAATAAACTGAAAATAAGCTAAGACAAATAAAATGATGAATTAATCAAGAGAGAAAAGCCTAGGATCTCGATTTCACCATAATTAATCTTGGTTTNAAAAAAAAAAAAAAAAAAAAGCTCTTTGGCCAAAATACTGTCACCGTTGCCGCCGGCAAGCTTGAGTCCATTTTCAAAGCATTGTGTTCGCCATTCCCCACCGCAGCTACAGTTCCCAAATTAACTTAAGCACAACCCAAATTAAGAGAGAGAGAGAGAGAGAGATGGTAGAGAGAGAAAGAGATTGACGGAGAAATAGAGAGATGAGAGGGAGAGAGGGAGAGGGAGAGAGAGAGATGAGAGAGGGAAATTTTTTTAAATTTTTTTTAAGATGCCACGTCAGCACTTAACGTGCCACGTGGCTTTTTCTGCTAAATCCAATTAACAGACATAAGCGGAAGACGAAAATGGCCGACGGAACAATCTTCCAATGACTAAAATGTCGGTAAAAATCTTTGGAGGATTAAACTGTCACCGAACCTATCTTTCGAGGACCAAACATGAGTTTTACTCTATATATATATACAAGCGTTTTACTCCTCATTGTAGTATGGTTTTAAGAATATTCTAGATTCCATTCATTATGGTGCATTTTCCTTTCTAATGGGGATTTAATTAATGGAAAGATGGAACTAGTTACTTATTCTATTTCATAAGCTCCTATATGTATAATTATTAATTATATATCAGTCTGCAGAAAAGCTTTCTATGGAATTGGCATTTTTGCGACTTAAAAATTCCAAAATCTCTGGTTGTCAAAATCAAGACCGCTTCCCTAGTTTGTAACATATATATATATATATATATATTAACGGAGCGTAAATTGCATGGTCAATACGTACGAGTGCATGCAAAGCAAGTTGCAAATATTAAAGTTGTGTGTTGAAGAAGGAGTTGCAAATGTAAATAGCACTGAAGAAAATATAGAATCCCAGAACCTCTCGAAATATATATATGATCAATTTGGATATCTTGACTATGAGAATTCAAAGCATCATCCTAAAGAATATATTCATCAAGTTGAGTTGTTTATGCCCTAAAAAAATTTCTTGTTAGCCCTCATTCTTTCTATATATAGGAATAGTAACTTAAAAAAATTAATTTGAAATATCTTAATATTATTTTCCTATTAGTGGACATTGCAAGTATAAAGATGTACTTAAATAATAATAAAAAAAAATGATGAGGAAAAACAGCGACATTAGACTAATTGGTCCTGATGGGAAAGAGTAATTAGTGCAAAATCATTATTATTAGGTTTGAACGTACTATAGGTCCTTATAGTTTGGACAAATTTTGAATCAAGTCCTAATATTTTTTTTTTCCTCTTTTGAATTCTTTATAGTTTGAAATTTTTGTAATTAGGTCCCTACTATCACCCTCCGATTATAATTTCATCATTTTAGTTTTAACACAACAAGCGATTGTCTATGTGGCAATAAAAGAAGTTGATGTGGTGCCAAAGTGGCATAAAAATTGTTATATCATTAAATTTTGGCTAAAAAAAGTGTATAAAAAAATTGATAAGGTGGCAATTTTTGTGTCACGTTAATTTCTTTTATTGTCACGTAAACAAATCTAATTATGTTTGTTAGAGTAAACATGCATAAAAAGTAGAAATTGGACTTGGACGTCCAAGAAGGTGTTTGAATTAATTGAGAGTTGCAAAGTCTATTCCTAGAGGGGATGAATAGAAATTGTTAAAAATCGTTTGTAAAAAACAAATTCAAATCACTGATTTGTTTAAGAAATGGTTCTTACAAACTAGTTCTTATAAACCAATTCTTTCACAAATGCCTGATTTGAATGCACGAAATGACTTGCTGAACAAAACAAAACATAAACTCAAGCTAAATCCAGAATATCACAGATGAAGAAACAAAGAAAGAGAATCAGCTAAAGATTTTATAGTGATTCGGCTTAACATGCCTACATTCACTTCTCCCATGCAAATGGGGTTCCACTATTCTTCAAGTATATTTTTCCAAGCTTCTCCAGCTTTACAATAAGTTCATTTTTTTCAAGTTTCTCCAAGCTTAACAGCCATGGTTTTTGTTTTTCAAGCTCACCATGAACTCTAACTCATGGATTTCTCCCATAAAAATCCATATACAAAAACCCAAGTGTTTGCTTCAACCCCAAGAAGAAACTCTCTCACAGAATAGATGTGTTACACTAAAAATCTTGATACATGAAGAGATGACCGAGAGTAGGAATAAAAAGATGAAAGGCCAAGCTCTCAACAATGGCTTCCTTCTCTCTCTAAACTTTTTCTTCTTTCTTTACTTCATGATATTCGAAGCCTTGAAGTCTCCTTTCTTTTATTTGCTTCCTTGTGCACGTGAAAGGCCAAATGGTGAGGGAAAAGAGGAGCTAGCAACCAATTGACTCCTTGTCAGTCAATCAAATTGACTTTTGTCCTTTTTGGTCCACAAAAGTCTCTCATTGTGTAAGAGGGTAGATAGACTTTTCTTGAAAAAAGGACTTTGCCAAAGTACGCTTAAAAAGGTAACATTCCATTCTCTAAGAGTACAACTCTTAGTCAGATTGTAAAAAGGGAAAGTTTGGCTGGAGTCCGTGAGAAGCTTTGTCCACATCAGCAATATTTGAGACTCATCACAAAAGCAAGAACTGTTCTTAAAAATAAGTTCTCCAAGACTTCATTTGAAGATTATTCTAGATAATAGCTTATAAACTCAACATAGATTAGAAACAACAAGACAAACAACACATATTAGGAATAACAAAGCATTATTATTATCATCAAAACAGGATCAGCGACTTGTGGGGCTAACAAGCTTGATTGTGACATTTACGTAAAAAAAAAAAAAATTAAATCAAAAGTTCTTCTTTTAATTTTACCGTCTCAAAAACTGTTCTATCCATTCCTCTCTCAAGCTTTTAATTTTACTACCTAAACAACGGTTATATCCATCTCTTCAACTAATCCAAGCATATTAACTATTTGGCTTAATTGCAGTTTTAGTTCCCCTATATTGGTAAAACAAATGATTTGGACCCCTATTTTGAAAATAAACTATTTGGTCCCTCTATATTCATAAAATAAGTAGTTTTGGTCACTTCGTTAGTGTACCGTTAAAAACTTGATGGAGAATGTTGATGTGGCATTAAAAAATTAATTTTTTATTCCAAATCAGTAATTTAAATATATGTAACATGTACATGACTCTTTACATGCTAAAATTAATCCCTAAAATAAGATTAAGTAGTAATTATATATATATATATATATATATATATATAAGGCACAACACAAGTTATAGTCCACAAGTCACGAGCTCTAAGACAGTCCACAAGTTACAGTTCATGGCAAGAGCAATGAATATTTTACCTTAATCTTTGATTCCAACCTTCAAATCAATGCTTGTTTCATTAGACACAGGTCTGTAAGCAAAGGCCAANCAAGCAGAGGCCAAGACTTCACTTGGATTCAAGTCCTTGGAATCCTCTTCAATTCTCAAACTTTCTCCCTTGAGGCCACTGTTGTCTAAAATCTTAAAGCAAGTGCACGTTATCATTTCCAAGTAATAAGATAAGATCGTTCCCATAAGGACAATGTTATTAACTATCGAAATTGGTTTAATCTCAATTTTATCTAATTAACAAGTATGGAGAATTTCAAGATAGAACTTTAAATAAACTGAAAAATAAGCTAAGACAAATAAAATGATGAATTAATCAAGAGAGAAAAGCTTAGGATCTCGATTTCACCNATTAACTATTGAAATTGGTTTAATCTCAATTTTATCTAATTAACAAGTATGGAGAATTTCAAGATAGAACTTTAAATAAACTGAAAATAAGCTAAGACAAATAAAATGATGAATTAATCAAGAGAGAAAAGCCTAGGATCTCGATTTCACCATAATTAATCTTGGTTTTCATTCCTCATGTCATTAATATCGATTTATCTTCCTAATTGCTAATCAAGATTTCTTAATTCATTCACTAGCCTCTCCCAAGGTCTAGAGAAAATATCTCTAATTACTAACCTTGTATATTTCTATACGAGTTATAATAATTACAGATTCATTAAGTTCTATAGATCTCTTAATTGATTACATAGGCCATAGAGGTATATTCCTATCCTACATGCAACCTATGACATATATCTCAATGAACTAGACACACAAATCTCCTTCCAGTCTCATTGTGATTAACTAGTCAACTAATTAATTGCTAGTTAATTAGAAGCATTAAGAGTAAGGATGAATGCTCAATTGGAAAAGATAAATCTCAAATTAATTTCACAAAAACTACAATCGTTCATAATTAGGCTACATCGTAGCCCTAGAAAAAGGATTAGTTCATAGCAAAAGAAAAGAATATGATAAAGTAAAATCTAGACATAATTCAAAGGGAAGAAGAATAAAAACTCTGTAGATAAGCCACCAATCTACTATCCCAATTGCACTTCTCAAATCCTTGTTTTTGCTCTCCTTCCTTGCTTCCAAAAAGTCCAGAAAAGATCCCTAAATTAAAGCCTAAGAGTTACTTAAATAGTAAGACCTAATACTCCTAATTCTTAAAGGAAAAACCAAGCAATTGTGTGGAGGAGTGCACGCTGGGCGTAGGGACGCTGGGTCACAGGCGTGGATACGCCTAGGGACTGCTTCAATGTGGAACTTGGTTGTTGAAGAAAGCATGGCGAAGCTTGGCTCGAGCGTGGGGAAGCCCAGGAGTGCTTCCCTGTGGGGTTTGGCTTACAGGAGGCGTAGCTACGCCTAGCTTCGGGCATAGGGATGCCCAAGACTGGTTCAATCTTGCTTTTGGCTAAAGGAGAGCATCGCGACTCTGGATCTCAGGCGTAGCTACACCCAGTGACTAGTGTAAGGACGCCCAACATGTGTTCATAGTGCTTGAGCTTCTCCTAAATGTCTTTTTCACCAATAATCTCCACTTTGCCTATTGATCCTGCAAAATAGAGAAAAAGAACAAGTTTAAGGTTCATACATCTCAAGAAACAATCACAAAGTTAAGCTAAAGGCATCTATAAAAAGGGTGTAAAATCCACTTAACAGCCACCGAAACTGCCACATGGAATGATGGAATTGATCACCTTAAGTTCACTTACAATGGCAAACGATTTCACCGTAGTTGAAGCCACTCTCTCCACATGGTACTCTCCAGAGAAAGATGTCAAAGTAGAGAGAATTGCAAGTAAGAACAGTGTCAGTTACAATCAAGGATGTTGAAGAAATTCTAGTTAATATGGTTCCCATTACCAAAGAAGATGATAGGGTACATAATTACCAAGTGCCTTCTGATGATTGCTTTGCCTACTTGGAAGTTCAATTTAGATTCTTTGCACTATCCCCTAAGGTTGATGGTGTGCTTAGAAGGACTTACAGGCCAAATTTTGAGAACCCTGCAAGGCCCAGTGTAGCCATGCCAGTTGTTGGGGGGTGAAGACAACTTTAAGTTGAAGTTTTTTTTTATATACATAAAATTACTACTTAATCTTATTGTAAGGCTTAATTTTGATATTTAAAGAGTCATGTGCATGACATATGTATTTAAATTGATAATTTGGAGTAAAAAAATAATTTTTTAATGTCACATCAACATTCTCCATTAAGTTTTTAATTGTACACTAATGAAGAGACCAAAACTGTTTATTTTATCAAAATAGGGGACCATATAGTTCATTTTTAAAATAAGAGGACCAAATCGTTCGTTTTACTAAAATAAGAGGGCCAAAACTGTAATTAAACCTTTATTTTGAGTTAAAAAATTGTTACATAACGCACGTGGGCAATGGCATGGTTATTCCAGATTATGAAGAGTCAACAAGTATAATGTATTTTGGGTCAAGGTTTGTGATTTATNTGTATTTAAATTGATAATTTGGAGTAAAAAAATAATTTTTTAATGTCACATCAACATTCTCCATTAAGTTTTTAATTGTACACTAATGAAGAGAGCAAAACTGTTTATTTTATCAAAATAGGGGGACCATATAGTTCATTTTTAAAATAAAAGGACCAAATCGTTCGTTATACTAAAATAAGAGGACCAAAACTGTAATTAAACCTTTATTTTGAGTTAAAAAGTTGTTACATAACGCACGTGGGCAATGGCATGGTTACTCCAGATTATGAAGAGTCAACAAGTATAATATATTTTGGGTCAAGGTTTGTGATTTATTCTACTGAACCAACACCCTTAGTGGGACACATAATGACATTTTTTTGTTACTATTTGAAGGGATTAGTATTGGTGACACAAAAGTTCCAATTCAACTGGGGATTTTAAATTTAACAGGACATGGTGGAGGAGTTATATAATTTATTGTGGATTTGAACCACTTCTAAATATAATGTGCCAATTTTTGTAACTTTGGTCGCGCTTCTCCCCAAAATTTTAATCTATGATGGCATTGAGTTTTTAGTGTTAGTGCTATTCAAAATTAACCATATAAGCATTATACCTTTCCCACTCATTCTCTCTCCTATTTCTTTTTTAAATGAGTAATTTTAAGTAGCAGTAGTACTCAAAACTCAATGCTATAGTAGGACTAAAACCGTATAGAAGTGAACTTTAACATACCTGAAGTATGGTTTCAAGGTAAGGATATTATGCATTTAAATCAGTTCAAAGAATTGTAGAACTTCACTTGGCCATAAAGTTACTATTTTTAAACATTTAATATTTTTCTACTTCTTAAAACCATAGCCGTGGGTAAGGAAACAGATAATGCTACTAAAACAGAAGTGTTAGAATTAAATTCAGGATTAATAATGAAAAAAATTATATTTATAATCCAAATTTATTGCATCCACCTTAGAATTTTCAAAACCAGACAAAACGATGAGCATAGCAGTTGGGTTCAAAAGCCAAAGTCATTAGCTTCTTGCTGAAAAAGAAGCAATGAACAAATATACTTATGGCTTCCTCATTTCTCTTCCTTTTCTGCCTTCAATGCACAGCATTTTCTCCATCAAAACCACATTCTTTTAATGGTGCCCTTGCAGTTTTTCTTACCACCCCCAGATGCTCATTCTACAATGACTTCATCAATGCTCAAAAGTTTGACCCTTCAGCCTTATACTTAACGAATCAATTGGCTATAGAAATGTTCTCCGATTTTATTGTTGCTCTAGAATATGATGACTCAGGAAACATAAGCTCTGTTTGATTCGATAAAAATGGTTTTTATAGAAAACATTTTGATCAAAGAATTTTTGGTTCTTAAGCCAAAAAAATTTCTTCTAGAAATCATTTCTATCAAAACAAACTAAGCCACAATGTATTTTGTGTTTGTGGTTTGTTATAGTGAACTAACAACGCAAATATTAGCAGCATTGATATTTGGTTTTTACACACAAATTTTTGTTGTCTTAACTGAGAGAGGAACACCCCTATTTATATGAGAGTGTTGGAGAGAAGATTCGTCTTTTACTTTAGTTATGCGAATTGAGCCCCTATCCCTTACGGTGTTGTGAAGTTTTTGTTCTTGTTTTTGTTTTTAAAAGTTCTTTATTTTGAGAGACAATTTGTTCTGAAGTATACAAGGCTGTCAAACTATAATTGGAACACAACCCTCAAATAGTTATTTAATTTATTTTTTGACCTTAGTTAGCATCCCAGATTTAATAGGTAGAGTATATAGAAAAAGAAATAATGTACGCTAATAATATTCAACATGCAAGCACGGCAATCCAATAACAGTGAAAGAGCCTCTCTTTCTCTCTCTCTCTCTCTCTCTCTCTATATATATATATATAGCCATTAGTCACTTAAAAGCACATTAAACTCTATATTAATCGTCACAAAATGCCTATAAAATTTTCTAGTTGTTAACCTCTTAAGAGCCATTATATTAGCTTCATTCCATTACTTTATGGCTATATAAAAATTACCCTTTTAAAATTCTTAGCCTCCATTTAATTATTATGCCATATTAATAATATTAAACAATAATTCAATAAAATATTATTTTATTAAAATAATCCAAAATTCCACCAAAAGGAAAGAAAAATAAAACCTTAGCTAAAAAGAGTGAGATTACAAAAAGTTGAGCATTAGGCCCTACTGCAAGGATCTTTTGAAGCATGGCCGAATTGAGTGCAAAAATAGCACGCTATGGGTTCTATTTTCTCACACTCTTGGGTATTAGATAGGGACTTACATAAATCACAATGCATTAGGGGTTTGATATTAATGTGAAAACTGAGGCCAGCTTATAAGCGCGGTGCCCCATAAATTTGAGTTTAAAATTGTTAGACAGTCAAAATAAGCTGCAAGAATCTTTCCATAGAGATCTAGGATAGCATTTAATATTGAATAAATTGATTAGTGGGTTCACATGATTTCACACTTTTGTATTGACCAAGAACTAGAGATATAATGTGTCCCAAACGTTAAAGGCACATTGTTTTTTATTTTTACAGGAAAAAAGTTTCACATTGTTCAAATCAAGTGATGTGATTAAAATAGTAAGGATTTGTTTGGGAGTTGATTTTGGAGAAAAAAGAAAGGAAAATAAAGGAGAGAAATGAAAGAGTTCACTCTCTTGTTTGAGAGTTTTAGTTTGAAAGGAGAAGGGAACCAAAGGTTGAACTCTGACCCCGACACTCCATTTTTTATTTACAAATTTCAACCTCCAAATCGGGGAGTTTGGAGAGATAAAGAATTAATTTACTATTTTGCCCATATTGTCTCTTCCTTTTTGGTAAGGTCTCTCTTGGTCAAACCTACTCTTTGATTCTCCATATAAATAAAGACAATTCAACCTCCCAGTACTTGACCACGCTTTCCTATGGCACCCCACTTTCACCTACGACCCTTGTGCTCGATCTTGGTGGTCAATCTCTCTAGGTCGATTGTACATGTAGAGAGGCTCCATTTTCTTCCATGGAAACCGACCCTTACAGTTCAATCCAATGCTTAGCGGCAAAAACCAATGAAATTGAGACTACAAAAGCTTCAAATTGAGGTCAAGAATGTCAAAATTTCCCAGAAAATAGTAAATTAATTGATTACTTTAAAAAGAGAGAAAGAAATATGAGAGATAATGAAAAAAAAAAAAGTATATTATATTATTTAATTTTATATTAAATATGTTTAGTTTAATAATAAACGGTAAATTAATAAAAATATTTTATAATAAGATTTTTTCTTTTCTTTTTTGTTAATTTTAATCATCTAAATAAAAGAAAGAAAAATCATTTCCTTTCCCTTTCCTTCTCTCTTTTTCCTCTTCAAAGTAACTCCCAAAGAGACCCTAAGAGATTGTTTGTTGGCCAAGTCTACAATACACATCCTTAGAAATGGGCACCGGTGCAAAGCCTCTTTATGAACGTTAGATTTTCATTTAAGGGTCCAGTTTGTGTTTAGTGTTACCTGAAGAACCAGTTTTAAGAAATATAGTAATATGACCCAATATTTTTATAAAATTATGCATTGACCCCAAAAAATCAATTTTGTAGATATTTCAATTTTTTGACCGTCATGCTAGCGCCGCTGTCCCACAGCCAGTTTCTAGAGATTATCACAGTAACCTGTAGAAAACCAAAGATCATCAAACAAAATAATAGTTCATGACCAAAACCCCAAAAACTCAATAGCTGAGAACAAGTGTGAAGAACAAAACCAGATACCAAAAATCAAAACTAATCAAAACAAAAGAGAAACAAAAGGAATAGTATGAGAATTACGTAGGAATTTTTGGGCTTCATGGTCTGAGAGGTTGAAGTTGAAGTTGACCACACCAATCTTCCCTCTTCTTCCTCTCGCGCCATGGACGATGTGGTCGATGTCAACATCGAGGACAAAGATTGCATCCTCAGCCAAGATTTCTTTTGGTATGACTATCACATATTTCGTTAATTTTTTACTTGTTTGGGTGTTCTCCAAATTGGAAAATTAGTTTCATTTATCACTAGAATCAAATCCATAACTCAAGATTCCAGTTTCCAAGGTTCCAATACTGAAAACCCATCAATTGATTTCAAGCTCACCAATTTGACTCGAGGGTCAACAAAATGAAGAAACGTGGTCGGCAATGATACGAACTGGCCAATGGGACTAGCAGTGGTATCCACTTCAACCAGTTTGCGGTTCCACCATTATCGCCCACCGAAGCTCTAATTTGAAAGCCCACCTTCTTCATTGGCAAAAGGGTTTCCTTTGGCTTAAGGAAAGCCCTAGGAAATGGGCAAAATTTTGGGTAAACTCCACAGTTGAAACCTCGGCTTGTGGGTAGAGACGGAAATGATGCTACGAAAAGTAAGGTAGCATGGTTATAGGTACAACCCAGTTAATCTGATTACTACAGGGATGAACCCAATTTGAAATATAAATCGGAAAAGAAAAGACCTATTGAATTGAACCGATCACAAGAATACCAGTTACAGTACCTATCAGCCAAAGAGGGGGAGAGAGAGAAGAAGAAGAGGGTGTATGTTTTTTATTTGTGGGAAAATAAATGTAAATACATAATTTTTTTGGGTCAAAATATAATTAATCATTTATAGTTAATATTAAGTCATCAAATCTGGACCATACACATGGCTCAATCTCAGCCATTTAAGAGGCTTTGTATCGATACCCATTTTTAAGGATGTGTATTGTAGATTTTGCCTTGTTTATCTTATAATATTTAAAAGGAATAGGCAAATGCTCCATAACTCGCCATGTGACACTCCAACCATTATTACAAATTATGAAGAATCACAATTAATAATGCAATGAAAATTATAAATCAGTTTCTGAAATTTGAATTTCACAATGAAATTATTAAATCCGAAAATTACATAATAATTAATTCAAAATATAATAATTGTCAATTGCACTCCCTAATTTTAGCAAAAGCAATAAATATTGATTTGTCAATGATATTTCAAATTTTAGGGTTTGGAGGTTGTGCCTCCATAAACCTCTATATATACTTGATTGCATATGAGGCTGACCCCCATTGCATTATGAATATGTCAACTGTTTTGCTCCATTTGAATAAGCTCCCAAGTTTGCTCTTTCAAATTGTTTAGTAGCTTATGAATCCATTTTGCTTTGTATTCCTTATTTTGTAGATTTTCTCCATTTCCACAAGCAATAAGGTATGCTCTTTTCCTTTGATTTGTAGGTTATTGTGTTTTTTTTTTTAGTATATTAATCTGTAGTTTGAGTTTCTATTATATTTTAAGCTAACATTCAATCTTTATCTATGTGTTTCTATGCTCTTTCTCTCTATCTGTGTACGCAAACCAACTCCTGGAGAAAGAGCACTCTGGTTGTCATGTGTTACTTAGAGATGACAAGGTATTTGTAACATTCATCTTACTTATGATGCTTAAAATTTGTTAAAATCTAGAATGATGGACTGATCTTATTTATGTTTTAATGTTTAGGTTGATGATTTGTGAAGAATGTTCAGACTCTTTTCTAAAATACCTCGAGGCTTAGATCCTGTTTCTGGTATATTTAAGTAGGTTGGTGGTATTCAACATACTATGTGTTTCCTCCCCTTTATATGTCGGGTTAAAAATGGAATATTTCTTTGGTTCTTGCTGGGTTACTTATAAGATGCTATCCATTCTTCCATGATGCAGCATGCTACTACTGAAGGTATGACATTGGTGAAGTTAGCTGAAGATGCAGCAAGTAGCAAAAGGGGACTTCCTGAATTATTTTCTCTAGTTTGCTAATTTTTTTCCGTTTTACAGCATCTCTTCTATTGTTAAAACCTGGAGATGAGTGATCTTATTTATGTTTTAATGTTTAGGTTGATGATTTGTCAAGGTTTGCTGTTGTTTATTGCAAGATCAATGGTATTAGAAGAATGAATCATTGATATCAATGGTATTAGAAGAGTGAATTTCTTTTATAGCTACCAATTTTACTTTTAAAACCATCTATTATATTTGTTCACTTTTACTATGAATATATATAATATAAAACTTTGTACTATTATATTTGTATTCTTTAATTTACCATCTAGTATATTTGTTTAGAAGTAGCCCTCAAGTATAAAATGGTTGGAGACTAAATAAGGCACACGTAAACGTGCTAATAATAAAATATATTTTGAAATTTTTTTATAAGGAATCTAAGAAAGTGCACAAGGTCAGATTGTATTTTATATAAGGCACAATCTCTTGATACAATTTTGACCTAGAAGACTTCATTACGCACCTAAAGAATATCATTTTATTTTATGATGCTTTCTCCTCAAGTTAAAGAGAAATCATAATTTGTGTGCTAAGTCAAACCAAATTGATAAAAATTAGAAACAGTATCAAGAGATTTTTTTTTAATAAAAGTTTAGCAGTTTGAATGGACAGACGTTTTTTTTCATTGTGCACCGCAATAAAGGATAAAATCTGATGAATTGATATTCAACTTGATTAGTACATTAAATGAATTTTCTTTGATCAAATCTTAAACCTTAATTGAAACCGAAATATCAGGATCTTGATATTTAAATTGATTTGTTTTCCTTGGTAATTGTAATGGAGCACTTTACATTTACGAAATATTTTAATATTTCTACCAAAGGAGAGTTTGGTTCTTCTATTCAATCCTAGGCATAGTCACATGCTTTACACTTTAGAAAGAAAAGAGAAGGATTGAGAATATGGACTTAGGAAAAAACTGAAAAATGAGAATAAAGTGACCAAAAGAATAGGGAACATAGTCAAGATACAAAATAAAGGGACAGTGACAAAGTGGTTGAGAATTGAAGTAGAAATTAAATAGATAGAAAGCATTCTGTATTCCTTCTCATGCCTAGCTTTTTGTCCCATGCCCATGAAAAACAAAAAGTGACTAAAATTTCCATAAGGCATAAGGTTTATATTTTAAAACTCTCCTATAGATATAAAGTCAGCAAGGTAGTATATAGGTAGGTAACAAACTAAAATGTGGTGACAAGTGTTAGATGGATATAATATGTGCTATGATAAAATTCCTGTGATTGACTATATATGCATGTACCAACTTAATCCAATGGCTTACACGTAACACCATCCCTTTTTCACTATTTTATATGCATGTAAAGCTATATGCTTTCGGAAGATAAAATGACATTTACCTTTTATAATCTATACTCCTAAACTTTTAGAACATATAATATTTTATGCATCATTGTTTATTTCTGTCCACAAAAAAAAAAAAAAAAAAAAAAAAACTAAAATACCAGAAAGGTATAAGGTTCAAAAATTAAAGACCTACATATATAGATTCAGCTAGGTAGTGTGTGTGTGTATATATATATATGTTTTTTCTTCTAACAATAATTTACCATAAGTTTGAATTGAGGTGTAGTTAAAAAAAATGTAATACATCATATCTATGCTTGGTAGAAATACTGATTGGCAATTAATTAATTTTATTTAGATTTGAATGAATGATAGACTTTATCCCAATGATTTTTGTATAAAATATAATAATTCCATGACATTATAAGTTTACCTTTATAACGTCAGTCAATTTGTGATAATTAATTGTTGACCAAAAGTATGGTAAAATTATGAGATTGGTTAATTAATATTTACCCAAAAGTACGTGTAATTCATTTGTATTTGATATCTTGATTTATTTTGCTTTGTTATCAAAACCTGACTTGTGCAAACAATATCTCCTATCAAGCAATCAATTAAATATAAAATATTTTGTTCTAGCACGTTTTTTGTTTTAATTTATTTATCAAATAATAATGGTGACAAATTCTAACTATAGAAGTAAATTTTTTGCACAAATTGATATTTCCTTTTCAGGTTTTGATAGAATTATAGGTTATAGGAATTGTTCTTCCAAGTGGTCTTTTAGAAAACAAATATCTTGATTATGGGCAACATTTTAAGTAAGGAAACTTTTGGAAATTTTATTTGCATTTGATAACTTCAAAATATTCACTTAATTTCATCTATCACACAAAAAGATTATAACTTAAATAATAGCCAATTAACTTAAAGAATATAATATACGAACTTGACTCCATTATGAGAGGTTAAGTAATCCGAATATGGTATTCAGCCAAAACAAATAATGAACGCGAAATCATTTCCTCAATCTTAGCCCCACAATAATTGTGAAATTGTCAATGAGATTTCAAATTTTAATTTGTTTATAAATCTTGATCAAAGGATTCTAAATAATATAAATAAGATGCAGACATATGGGAGTAAGATAAAATCAACTCATAGCTGGCCTACAGATTGTAAAGTCATATTAGATAGACTATGCCTAATAAAGAATTATTGTTTAGAATATATGGGACAATCATATATTCTAAATAACAAATTCAAAGGATTATTAAATTGCATACCTTTACAGATAAATCAGAAAATTGCATACCTGAAAATACTATCATCAAATTGCAAGCCGAGTTGATTATTGTTAATTGATTTGTATCAATTTCTTATATTCAGCCAATGGAGGAATATTAGGGTTTAGCTATTATTGATTTCTTGATGCTTTAGTATATAAATATTCCTCCATGGTTAGAACCCAAACACACGGCTGCTGCTCTTAGAGTAACATGCCTGCTGCTGCTTTAGTTTAAGTTGTGATTCCGGAGAAGGTGTTGAAGAAGGTCTCAAGGTATGGTTTATTTTCATGAGCCATATTTATATGATTTATATATTTTAATTTTGATGAATTAAATACAAACAATATTGGATTTTTTTTTGGGTTTGAATAGATGGTTTTAACAAGATCTATGACCAAAAAAATGGTGTTCAAACGTCCATGCCACATTGATACTTTTGAACCCCGGTTGAACCCTGATAGGGATGCGTTTTGTGCCTCAAAGAACATGCATAGTCTCCTAGATTGTTTTGCTGTCCAAATTTCTGAACAAGTGATGACAAGCAAATAAATGGTAATAATATTTAGATAGCTTAATGTTACTGAATAAATTAAATGAACAATCTTAACCATGTATTAACAATATGCATCTCCACATCTTTTTTCTTCTTCAGATTGTTCCATATCAGATCTTAAGGGAACACATGAAGGACAAGGCGGATAATTTAGAGTTGGAATCAAGTACGGTTATTTAGGGAGAAAAGTGGGTTGTGTACTATTGGTGTGATGGCAATGTGCTTGGATATCATGTTTCCCTTCGATTCTAATCTTCCCCATGTGCAATAAAGATTTTGACTACTACTTTATTCTTAAAAGTTTTTTTATGAGATAATCAAGTTAAAAAACTTAGTAAGGTGGCTTAGCCATTTTACATGGGACTATCCCCTATGATAATTTCACTTTAAATCTCTACAAAGTAATAATGATAATTGGATGCCAAAGGTTCCTTAATTAGGTGACAACTTCTATATCCTTTTCAAAGATAAATGGATTGAAAATAGTAGGATTGGGTAAATTGATAATTGAGACGGAATGGGAAAGAGAACAAAAAATCAATTGTACAACTAGGCTTGGGTATGGTTGAGGTAAAAAAAAAAAAAAAGNAATGGATTGGTAAACTTAGTCCTTCCGACCTTAATATTTTTTTTTTTTAAATCAAGTTGTTGCGGGAGGGTGAAGTATCTTTTCTTAAATTCAATCAACCATTTTACAAAACAAAACAAAAAAGTTGCTGCCTCTTGGAATTGTACCTCTTAAATAACTCATTTATCTCTACAATAAGACCTGATTTGGAAAATTTCAATATTTGAAACTTATACAAATTTGTTATATTAAATGTATATCTATTTAATTATTTATACTTATGTAATACAAATAAATAAAATAAAAAATAGGCAGTTGAGACAAGTTTGCTTCATATACAATATGAAAAAAGAGTGGTGGAGGATGCATTCATTGTTGATGAAGATATTCAATTGACAAAATTATCAACCAACAAGATGAAGACCATAATCAAGAATGAAAGGGCCACAATGAGATTTTTTTTTTTTTTTTTGGGTTATATGATAAGGCATATTTTGGATGGTCTAAAGTGAACTATATAATAAAACTTGAATGTGGATTATGCAGCCACACATATCAGTAAAGATATAATTCATACTGTTTCATGGATTTTAAAGTTAGTGTAGTTGGAATTAGCTTTGGTATATTAATCAAATTATTCAAAGGAGAATGGTATATAATATCATTCGCAATATAATATTCCATGAGTTACAATATTAATATTCTACCAAATCCATGTTACTATAATAGAGAATTTTTTTTTTTGAAAATGATATGCAAATTCATAAAATACCTTTTACAAATGAGAATAAGAAATACAAATCATTCTTCTAATAATTGGGATGTGACTTTTATTATAAATAAGGAAGGAACCATTACACGTCCCATTCAAAGATAAACCAGAGGACAAGTAAATTTTTCATAGTAGATTATTGGGATGGGATGGGAATGGGAACCAAATTATTTTATTAACCATTGTGGTATCCACTTTGAAAAGTTAAGATAAATATGTATTATAGATAATGTTATAATCTAACTTATGTGTGGATATCTTATATTATAAAATAATTAAATTATTAGAATCATTGTAGTTTTCTATTTAAATTTCTTAAGGAAAATTTTTAGATGGATATTTAGAGAGGATCTTGCTGATCTAGAACATCAAAAACATTTTACATGGCTCATATTGCTATCTCTTTGTTCATTCATTTGATAAGGAAAAATTGTCCTATTTTTGGTTTAATAATTTTAGCCTTTGATTGTGCAATTAAGGGATGATTTAGGTAGTTTGATTTGTCTAAGATGTTATGCCTGTTAATTGACATATAACTATGGTCTAGGTAATTTATAATTGCAACGGAATGGAAAAGGAAACAAAAATCAATTTTATAACTTAGTTTGGGTATGGTTGAGGTAAAAACAATAATTGAATACCTTATAGCACTTGAAAAAATAGTGGATTAGACCATGTTTACATGCTTCCTGAAATGAGGTACAATTTGCACACCCTTCTTTGCATGATATAAAAGGTGTGAATTTTAAATTGAAAATCATGGTGCTTTTTTTTTTTTAAAAAAAAAGGGTATAAATAGCAAATTGGTATTATAATATTTAGAGATGTGTGATAAGAAACTTATATTACATAGTTTGCCAACTACGTTTCATTTTTGTAGTTATCAAAAAATATATGGGAAAGAGAATATGGGATAATATGACATATTTATATTACAAGAGCACTGACCTTGCAAGATTGGAGAGCACTTTAGCTTATTGGTTTAATTGTTGCCTTATTAATGTTGAAATCAAGATTTATCTAAGAATATAGCTTCCTATCTTCTAATTCATTAAATTAAAAATTTAGACATCCTCTCCAAATTATCAAGAAATGATATGTTTGTCAGAAATAAAGTAATGTTTCGGAATATTTCCTTCCTTGAATCCATATTTTGAATTTATTAAGTGGATGAGGGATTCAGAATATTAGCACATTGAAGTGCTTTGTTGTGTAACATCCCTAACTTCCATTGGACATTAAAGATTTGGCTAGGAAAGCAAAAGCTGATTTTCAAGAATTTATGGGCACTTTGTGATGTCTCTAATTTGACTTGTGTTTCTTTAGTTGCCCTTCCCTTGGTGTTGGAAGAAATTAATGTGCTTAAGAGAAGTACTTTGATATAATCCCTATAAATTCATTTGATTTCTTTGTGAATTTGTTTGGGTACTTTTATTTATGAGTCTAGATTTGAACACAGAACCCAAAAGAATTGAGGACGACCTCCATACCACTCAAACACAGTCTGTTTGGTGTTTAATTTTGGTTCTGATCATAAGTCTTGACTTATTGTATTACAATTTTTTTTATGTCATTCAAAGTCTATCATGTTATTCTTAATTTATATATTTAATATGTAAAACTTTTTTTTAAATGATTTTGTTTATTATTGAATAATTTTCTTTTAATTATATTTTTGATACAAAAATGTGTTTTTATTTTTAAGTAAGTGCTAAAGGCATTAATTATTTTTTATTTTTAAAAAAATTTATGGATGTTAATCAAATAACTAGGAAGTAACATTTATTATAAATAAGAAAGAAACTATACATGTCACATTTAAAAATAAACAAGGAGGACAAGTAGATTTTGGGTAGTTGATTTTTGCGACAAGAATAAGAACCAAATTATTTTACTAATCATTGTGGTGCTACTTTGAAAAGTTAAGATAGATATGTATTATAGATGATGTTATAATTTAGCTTATCATGTATGGATATCATATAGTTCATATTATAATTAAATTATTAGAATCGCTGCATAGATATTATTTTCTATTTAAATTTTTTAAGGAACATTTTTCGATGGTTGTTTAGAAGAGGATCTTGCAAATTGAGAACATTGAAAATATTTTAAATTGCTGATGTTGTTTTCTCTTTGTTTATTCATTTGATAGAACAAAATAGTCATATTTTTTGTTTAATAATTTTAGCCTTTGTGCAATTAAGCAATGATTTAGGTAGTTTGGGGTGCGTTTGCTTTGGAAAATGTTTTCATATTTTCATTTTCAGTTTTCATTTCTTGAAATACATTTCTATTTCCTTATTTTCAGTTTTAAAAACTATGTTGGTTTGTAAAATTAAAAACTGTTTTCTATTTCTATTTTCAACCGGTACCTCCTCATTTCACACCGACCCAAATCCAAACCCAGTTCTACCCAACCTTTTTCAGTTTCTCCTTCATATTTCACCAAGGGAGCAGGGTAAAAAATTGGCATAGGAATTGTGCTGGACCATCTTCTGGTTAGTTCATCTCCCTCTCATGACACCGACATTTCGTGCCCAAAATGTGGTGACTAGTCAAGACTTGATGGTGGTGTCATGTCTTCTGCTTGGATTGCTTCCTTTTTTTGGAGGTGAACTGTACATCTTTGAGTATGGTGTCTCACCTGCATTTTTTTTTTGCCAAAGCTCAAAAGAGGCACCTGTACCCTTGCTTTATCTGACCCACTTGAAGATGTTCTTCACCGTGCTTTGTTTCTTCTCGAAAAAATATTTGGTGGCTATAATATTTTGAACAACAACTGTGAAGACTTTGCAATTTACTGCAAAACATATATGCTTGTATTCACAAGCATCGTTTGGAAGACGAAGAGGGAGGCGAATGGGATCGAATTGAGGGGAGGAGTTGAAAGGAGAGCCAAAGCAGTGACTGACAACGTGATGAAGAAAGAAAAAAAAAAAAAAAGAAACATGATAAAATTGCAAAATTGCCACCAGTTACAACTGAAAACACTGAAAACATCTTTTTGATGTTTTCATTTTACAGTGTATTTTAGGAAATGTTTCCAACTGTTTTCAATGAAAACATTTCTTATTTATTAAACCAAACATGTTTTCAGACTTAATTTCTATTTTTATTGGAAATGGAAACAGAAAACAGCTAAAGCAAACAGCCCCTTGATATGTCTAAGATGGTATGCATGTTAATTCTTATATAACTAGGTCTGGGTAAATGATAATTACCCCAGAACGAGAAAGGGAACATAAATAAATTTTATATCTATGTTTTAGTAGAGTTTGAGGTAAAAAAAAAAGATAAAAAATTAAATACTTATAGCGCTTTAAAATTGATGAAGAACAGACCCTGTTTACATGGTTCCTAAAATTCTAATAGGATCATAATTTGGATAACTACTAAACCAACCCTAACGGGTGATCCAATAGGATTTCCAATTCTCAGTCTCGTGCCACCTTTGCTCGCAAGGGACAATGTTAGGGAGTTATTCTTAATAGAATAAATCACATAGAGTTATAAAAACTTATGCTCTAAATTAGAGTTTGTTAGACACCCTATTTTGTGCTGCCCATCGCCAGCCCACGCATCGGGTGGGCACCAATGCTAGATGAAAGTCCAAGAATGATGGTAAAGCTATTATTCAGATACCAAATGTTATATCCCTATGTTGTGGTGATGGTCTAATTCATGATATAGTGATCTCAACTTATCTTAGATTCATGACAAACATGCAAGATCTAAAATATTGCAAAGAAAGAGCAATCCTTGCCCCTACACTAGAAGTGGTGAGAAAAATAAATGATTATATGATTTTTTTATTGCTTGATGATGAAAATATTTATTTGAGTTCAGACAGTACATGCAAATCATGGGGGAATGGACTGGATGCTATCCATACACCCAAATTCTTAAATGGTATCACTCTATCCGGCTAAAGCTGGGTGCACCTATCATGTTATTAAGAAACATAGATCATCAAAATGGATTGTCCAATAAAACGAGACTGATAATCACCTAACTTAGGAAATATGTGATGAAGGGAAAAGTTATTTTTGGTAGTAACATATGAGAAAATGTTTTTATTCCAAGGATAAACCTAATATCCTCTAATAAGATGTCTTTTAGACTAAGAGAAGACAATTTTCCCAGCATGTTTGCTTTGTCATATCAATAAATAAGAGTCAAGGTCATTCCCTATTGCGTGTTGGGTTATATCTACCAAAATCAGTTTTCAGTCATGGACAACTTTATGTGGTTTTTTCAAGAGTTTGAACAAGGAGTTGCTTCAAAGTTTTGACAATCGATACAAAGGGGAGTTCCATAACAAGCACCACAAATGTTGTCTTCAAAGAGGTGTTCCATAAAATCACTCAAAGAAGTATGACATAAATTGAAACATATCATGTTTGTAAATAAACATATAAACTCTAAAGATTTAATCTTACACATTCTAATTATACCAATGTTAAATTTTCAAGATCATAACAAGTTCGTGTAGACTTAGATGAAGACATTGACAACCCCATCCCCAATCATATACCATAGGTAATTTCAGTATAGTATTATCTCAATTTCTATTAGTTTAATTCACTTTTTAAATTTTCTATGGATTCATAATTAATACTTTTAATATATTGGATCTATAGTTCAACAAGTGAAATACACAATTGGTATATTACATACTATAAATTTATATAATTTATGCTTCTATAATCACATAAATTCTATCCCACATTCTGTTGCTTGGGTCCCGCGCCCCGCCACCAAGTGGCCTGCGCATTGGCGCGGGAATAATACTAGTTTGAATAAAAACATTTATGTTTTTGTCAATATATTTGGTGGTGTTTAACTTAATTATTTAGTTTTTTTTTTTAACGTTTTCAAATCTTAAAAGAATAAACTCAAAAGTCAAATTAGTTGAGTAAGGTACAAAAAGAAAATGGTTTTCAGAATAAACAGGCATTGTTTTAAGGTGGAAAAGCCGTAGCACTGCGACCACCGTTGTCATCGTCCCTCTCCTACTGTCCTCATCATCTTCCTCACCACGTCACAGCACCGACTCACACTCTCTTCCACATTCGCCCTCGCTCTCACTTCTTTCAACCGCTCCCATGGAAGCAAAACTGCCAAATCCACTGAAGCAGTAGTTCCCTTTTCATCCATGGAAATTGCATAGCGCATTTTCTATTCTTGAGCTTAATTAACTTTATCTGTAACTCGTTGATTTTCTATCGCATTTCAATTTTCAGTCTTTTTACATCCAAGTGTCGCCACCCATAGCTACCTTTCATGACAGAGCAAGCCCCATCCTCCTCTTTTGTCACCTATGCTTGGACTTACCATATCTTCCTCAATTTTCGAGGTCCGGATACCCGTTTTGGTTTCACCAACAATCTTCACAAAGCTCTTGATAGAAAGGGAATTCGAAGCTTCACAGACCACGAGGAACTCAAATTGGGGGAAGAAATTTCTCCAGCTCTTGTGAAAGCTATCCAACAATCTAGGATTGCCATCATAGTTTTCTCAGAAAATTATGCATCCTCAACTTTTTGTCTTGATGTACTTGTTGAGATCCTTGAGTTCATCAAACAAGGTCGCTTGGTTTGGCCAATTTTCTATAAAGTTGACCCACCAAATGTGCGGCATCAAATAAGGAGTTATAAAGAAGCATTTAAGAAGCTTGAAGAAAGATTTGGTGATAACAATGACAAAGTACAAAAATGGAAAGCGGCTCTGTATGAAGCAGATAATCTCAAGGGTGCATATTTCAATGGGTATAATTTCACCAGTCCCTGATCTTGTTATTTCAATTTCTTTCTGGGTTTGCTGATAATTTTCACATTAACGTTAATATTCATGAAAAACATAGAAGGATCATTTACTTTGTATTTCCTTTGGTCCTTGTGGATCTCGAGGTACTACTATGAATGTTTGTGTTAATATCCATTTATGTTATTTTAATGTTAATATTCCATGAGAAAAGATAGAAAGATAAGCAAACCTTGATAAAGATCATTTTCAATTACTTTGTATATTGCCTTGACAAAGATGTGCGCTCAAGTTTCTAGAATGAAACCAGTCCTGAACTTTTCTAACTGGGCAGGGATCAGTATTAATATGATTTTATTGGAAGGATCGTTGAGCAAGTCTCTAGAATAATTAATCGTCATCATTGTATATCTCAGCAAACTACCTGGTTGGTTTGGAGTCTCGGGTTCAAAATGTAATCTCACTTTTAGATGGTGGGTCTAATGAACTCAAGTGTATGGTAGGGATTTGTGGAATTGATAAATCAGCAATTGCACGTGCTGTGTTTAATTTGATTGCTGATCAATTTGAAGGTCAGTGTTTTCTTGCTGATGTTAGAGAAAATTCAATTGGTAACAGAGGATTGGTAAGACTTCAGCAGACACTCCTTTTTGAGATACTTGAGGGGGAGAATATGAAGTTCATGGATGCAAATAAAGGAAGTGAAATAATAAAAGACAGGCTGCAACAAAAGAAAGTTCTCTTGATTCTTGATGATGTTGACAAATTGATGCAGTTACGAACACTAGCTGGAGGACTCGATTGGTTTGGCTCAGGTAGCAGAATTATTATAACAACAAGGGATAAAAATTTGCTATGTGTTCATGGCGTGGAAAGAATATATGAGGAAGAAGGACTAAATGATGCAGAAGCTTATGAATTGTTTAGCTGGAATGCATTTAAAAGAAATGAAGTTGATCCATGTTACATGGACATTTCAAAGCATGCAATACGTTATTGCCAGGGTCTTCCTTTAGCCTTGGATATAATAGGTTGTAACTTGTTTGGTAAAGAACATGAAGAATGCAAATCTGCATTAGATATATATGAAAGAAATCCAAACAAAGATATTCAGGAAATCCTCAAAGTAAGCTATGATGGCTTGGAGGAAAATGAAAAAGTGATTTGTCTCGACATGACATGTTTCTTTAAGGGTTACCAATTGGGATACGTCAAGAATATATTGCAAAATGGTTGAGGTTTTGATCCAAAATACGGTATTGGAGTGTTGGTGAAAAAATCTCTTTTGAAGATTGACCCAGTATATGGTTTTGTCAGCATGCATGACTTGATACAGGACATGGGTAGAGAGATTGTGAGGCAATAATCACTCTTAAATCCTAGCTTACCCAGCAGGTTGTGGTTCTACGAGGACATCCTTCGTGTTTTAGAAGAAAATATGGTATGTAAGAGCAAAAGCACGATTTTGTCATCTCTTTTTTTCTTTCATTTCCCCATTGATAAATATAATTTTTACTACAAGACGTATTCTTAATCCTCTCTTTTCAATATATTGTTGGGTTCGATATAATTTATTAATGCTAGGATATTCATATGCTTAATCATTTGGAATCATATATATATATATATATATATATATAAAATTTTTCTGTTAATATAGTATATAACGTGGTTAGCTAATGCTTTTGATACTTGAAAAGGGTACTCATAAAATTGAATTCATAGTGCTGGACTCACTCAAAGATGAAGAAGTGGAATGGGACGGAGAGGCATTCAAAGATATGAAAAGCCTTAGAGTACTTATCACAAAAAATGCATGTTTTTCTCAAGGGCCCAAATATCTTCCAAATAGTTTAAGAATATTGGATTGGACAAGATATCCTTCATCGTATTTGCCATCAAATTTTCATCCGAGGGAACTTGTCATACTTAACTTGCCAAACAGTCTCCTTGCATTGGTCAAACCACTCCAGGTATGTATAATTTATATAATTGCTAACTATCTTGAAATATTTCATTAGTGACGATGCCTGAGCTTGAGGTCGGGCACGACCACCGAGGTCGGGTATCCGGGGCGGTTATCACTTCTGCCTGTCTCTTGACCGAGTAACCTGCGAAAAAGGAGGACCGGGCCGGGTTGAATTTACCGGGCTCCGAAGCTTAAGTCAGATTAATCAGAGAAGCAAGATTATGGTTGTCCGTAAGTGAGTAAATGAGAGCTATTTTTCGTCCCCTTTCTTTGTGTTGGGTCAGGACTATTTATAGCGGATAGAGAGCATGAGCTGGCGGGTCGGGTCAAATAAGCAACCCGTTCTTGTCGAGTGGGCCTTTCGGGTCATAACTTCATTTGGGCTCTCGCGTATATGGGCCCACTCTTATGGGCCACTACACTTGCCCCAAAAAGAAAGTCCGAGACGTTATGTCTACGGATTTGAAAAAAGAAATGGCGCCAAACCACAATGTTTCGCTTTAAATATACGGCCATCTTGATGCCACGTGGCAGGGCAGAGACGGAACGGCAGGTAATTACTGCTGAGGCTGCGGGGTTTGTGTCTCGAGGTGCGTAATGACGATACAGGAGGCGGCGCGGTCGCTTCGCGAGCTACGATGCGGCGCTAATCCTGACCGTTGAATGAGAGTTTATCTGGTCCGTTGGATGAGTAACGGGGAACGGTATAAATTGGGGAGGCTTACATTCTGTTGCACTTTTCACGAACGAGTTCTAGAAGCTGTGCTGAGCAAAAAAGAGAGACTGAACCTTCGCCTGCTCTTTCGCCTACACCCTGCCGAGGAGTCTTTTCCTCTCGAGCTTCCTACACCCTCTCGAGCATGCGATACCCAGGTAGCCTTTCCTTCTTCTACTCGTCTTCTACTCGAGATGCCTTCTTCTGGTGAGGTATCCATTTCTTCTTCTGGTTCTCTGAGTGGGGGGTCTCCGGAGAGGGTTTCTGTGCCTTTGTTTGTTCACCAACGGGTTAGGGAGGTTAAACCATCGATTAGGGCTAGACACATCCAAGCCTTGTGGGATAGCCATGTAAATGTGAATACTGACTATCACGACTTCGACCTAGAGCCTTGCCCGAGGGGTGCTCCTGTTTGTGAGGGGTGCCCTAATAACAATTTTTTTACCTTTAATGCCGATTTCCTAGACCGAGCTGGGGCTAAACTTCCACTCACGGACTTCGAAATGGAGTTCCTACGAGTTGTGAACGCGGCCCCTACTCAGATTCATACAAACGGGTGGGGTTTCCTTAGGGCCTTTCAGGCCATGTGCAGTATTTTGTTCGTAAGTGCCCGAGTAGATGTATTTTTTCATTTTTTCACCTTGAAGCATATTAGGGAGTCCGACCAAGAGTACGTTTATATGGCGAGCCGGCCTCGATTGTCGCTCATGAAGCCAGTCGAGGATTCGGCAAAGGGGTGGAAAGACCAATTTTTCCGGGTAACAATACCGACCTGGGATGGGATCCCCAGGCCGGACAAAGCATTTTTCCTCCACGAGGACGGGACTCCCCGATTCCCTTTGCGGTGGAATCAGTACCTTAACAAGCAACCGGCACGGGCCCTGGGCGAGTATGACCGTGAGGCTCGGCGGATAATTGAGGTCATATCCGCGTTTGCGTGCGAAAAGTCAAACCTCGTTCAGCTGAGGGCGAGAGATTTGATTGGTCGGTACAAATAGTCTTGCGAGCTGTTTTATTTCTGTTATCTAAAAAAAATGGTTAACAAGAATTGCTAACAAGAATTGCCATTTTGTTTTGCAGAAGAAAAAATCACCAAAGCAGAGATGGTTCGAATCTCCAAGCTCGCCAAATACCGGAGCCGGGAGCAGCCAGGGGCGCCTGTGGCGACCTCCGACAGGGAGAACGTGCAAGCTGAGGTCCCGCCTGTGGTCACTGCTGCCGAGCCAGTGACGGTAGTTTTAGCGGAGCACGCCTGGGAAGACGACGCAAGCGGCGAGCAGAAAGTCGTTTCGGAGGGCAACAGGGAGAAGCGCCCCATTGATGCCGACCTCCCTGAAAAGGGGAAGGTGAGCAAGAAACACAAAGCGCACCGTGAGCATAGCAGGGCCGAGGGGTCGTCTCACAGATCGTCCCGAGGGGTCACTGCTGAAGGGAGGGGCCTTGACCTTTTTTCTGCGGATATGGCGGCGGAAGAGCCCAACCATGCAAGCTGCTCGTACTGGAACACCCGGTTTCCTCTCCAAGAAAGGGTGGATTCCATTTTGACAAGAGTGGACACGGACCGACTTGCGAAGGCGCCAGCAGATATGCTTTTGTCGTATATGCTGTCGACCGCGACCAGGGAGCTGGCCATTATCCGCAGCTTACAAAAAAGGATGGGGGGCCCCGACTTGGCGAATAAAACACAAGCGGCAGAGGCGGAGGCCCGCATGCAGGCACAGGAGGCGGTGAAGGCTCTAGAGGAGGCCAAGGCCGAGGCACAACAACTCCGGGACGAACGAGAGTTAATCGTAGCTGCCAAGGACGAGGCCGAAGCTGAGGTGAACAAACTGCGCCACGATGTGCAAGAGCTGGAAGTTCGTCACGAGGCGGGTACGAAAGTGCTGGAGGAGGCCCACGCCCGGGCATGCGAGGTACGAGACACTTTGCGAGAAGTGCGAACTCAAATGCGCCGACGAGTGGAGAGGGCCCGCCAATCAAAAGCCAGGATGAGGAAAAGAGCCGAGGAGAAGTTAGAGAGGAACTTTGCTCACGCCCTCGAGCAAGGCTTCAATAATGCAATAGACCAGGCTCGGCTACAAGTCCCCGACCTCCGAACCGAGGAGATGGACTGCTTTCAAGTGGTAAGGGAGGGGCGACTGGTGCATGATGATGAGGAGGGCGAGGCTCCAGGGAGTGCAAATGAGGACGCTGAGGTCCGAGTATCGGACTCCGGGGGGGACTATGACTCGGCTACAGAAGAAGAAATGTACAGTCCCCCCATGGTGAGGAGTCCTCCTGTAGAGTAGGAACTTATTTTGTAATACCTTTGCAGTATGCAATACTTATGTATATGAGAAATGAGAAATGAAAAGTTCCCCAATATTTTGTGACTTTTGTGACTCTATGTTTTGATACAACAACGTTCGTATAAAAACGTTCGAGTGCGTAAGAGCGGTCTTTGTGCGTCGCGTATAAGAAAGGAAGAATCACATGAGCCTAAGTAAAGAAAAGAAAACAAGTTGTTTGTTTAAAAAAGGAAAACATAAAAGCTGTGTTGTTTGTTTAAGGGCGTAAGACGTGTGCCCGGTGTGCCACAGATTCTTTTAAGTCGAGTTTTAGGAATTTCATATTCGCAAAGGAGTTCAGTAGCAGCAGTTGAGATCAAATAAGGTGAGGTTGTGAACGAGAATCGGAGAGCAAACAAGACATAAGCACGGTGGTTATGACCGGGATGAGGTTTGCACTCGCGATGGAGGTTGCAAACAAGACGTATGAGCTCGGTATATGTAACCGGCAAAGGTGTGCACTCGCGATGGAGGTTGCAGACAGAACGAACAAGCTCGGTATATGTAACCGGCAAGGGTGTGCACTCGCGATGGAGGTTGCAAACAGAACGAACAAGCTCGGTATATGTAACCGGCAAGGGTGTGCACTCGCGATGGAGGTTGCAAACACAACATGAGCACAGGATGTGTAATCTGGATGAGGTTTGCACTCGCGATGGAGGTTGCAAACAAGACAAACAAGCTCGGTATTGGGAACCGGCTAAGGTGTGCGAAAAATAAAATAGTATACAGATTGAGAAAATTTTACTGTTCATAAAGCCGGAGATTAGTTACATGCCAAGTTCTAGGGATGGGCGAACCGTGTTTGGTGGTGATTTTATAGGCGCCCTTTCCTAGGACGTTTTGAATTACATATGGTCCCTCCCAATTCGGGGCCAACTTGCCTTCCGTGAGATGCTTTCTAGTAATATCGGCTCTGCGGAGGACCAGGTCGCCCTTTTGGAAACTCCTTGGTCGGACTTTGGCATTGTAATACCGGGAGAGCCGCTGCTTGTAGGCCATCATGGTCAATCTTGTTTTTTCCCTATCCTCATCGAGCAGTTCAAGGTTGACGTGCATGGACTCGTGATTATGAGCGGCGTCGAAGTGCGCGCTTCTCCAGCTTGGTTCGCCGATTTCGACAGGGATCATGGCTTCTGCTCCATACGTGAGTTTGTAAGGAGTCTCCCGGGTAGAAGTTTGTGGGGTCGTTCGGTAAGACCATAACACCCAGGGAAGCTCGTCTATCCACCGACCCTTGATGTGGTCTAGGCGCTTCTTCAAACCATCAAGAATGATCCGGTTTGCGGCTTCTACTTTCCCGTTGGCTTGGGGATGTTCGACCGATGTGTAGTTTAACCGGATGCAGAGCTCGGCACAGAAGGCTCGGAACCCGGCGTCTGTGAACTGGGTTTCGTTGTCGGTGGTTATGGTATGGGGGATACCGAACCTGCAAATAATAAAAGATTGGAGAAACTTTTTAGCATTTTTTGCAGTGATGGCGGCTAAAGGTTCAGCCTCAATCCATTTTGAAAAATAGTCTATAGCAACGATAAAATATCGTTTCTGCCCGGGGGCTCGGGGGAAAGGGCCGAGCAGGTCCAAACCCTACCGGCTAAAGGGCCATGGTTCGACCGTTGTGAAAAGGTCGGACGATGGTACAATGTGAAGGTGGGCAAATTTTTGACACTTATTGCATTTTTTCAACAGATCGGCTGCGTCTGCTTTCAGAGTCGGCCAGTAATAGCCAGATCGAAGAGCTTTGGATGCCAGTGAGCGGGCACCTATGTGATGTCCACATACACCCAAGTGAATCTCATGCAAGACATAAAGTGATTGCTCGGAGGTCAGGCACTTGAGAAGCGGAGTGCTGTATCCACGTTTATACAGAGTGCCTCCTTCAAGGCAATAATTGCAGGCTATTCTTTGCAGCTTCCTGGCTTGAACCTTGTCGGGCGGAAGCTCTCGGGTCTGTAGGTAGTTGATAATCGGAGTCATCCATGAGGATGCTTCTTGATCAATGCTGGCCACTTCTGTAGAATTAATGCTTGGGTGCAAAATGGTCTCTTGGATGACCGTTTGGTTGTGGCCAGGTCTCTTGCTGCTGGCTAACTTAGAAAGGATGTCAGCCCGGGTGTTTTCCACCCTTGGGACATGATAAATTTCAAACTGCTGGAAGCGAGAGATACACGTTTGGGCAGTGATCAGGTACTTGGACATTAGGGGATCTTTTGCTTAGAAATCGCCCTTAATCTGACTTGTGACCAGCTGTGAGTCTGTTTGGACTTGAATTGTGTCGGCACCCAGCTCAAGAGCTAAACGTAAGCCAGCTATTAACGCCTCGTATTCGGCTTGGTTATTAGTGACTGGGAAATCAAAACGTAAAGATTGTTCAATAATGACTTCTCTTGGCCCTTCGATGACTACGCCGGCACCTCCGCCTTTCAAGTTGGAAGACCCGTCCACGGAAAGTGTCCACTGAGGGGAAACTTCCTCTCCTAGGTCGCCTGTGCGGGTCATTTCGACTATAAAATCGGCAAGGGCTTGCGCCTTGATTGCCCCTCTTGGTTCGTAATGTAACGAATGCTCAGAAAGTTCAACCGACCATCCCAACATTCGTCCAGCCAGGTCGGGTTTTTGAAGAATCTGTAGAATCGGCTGGTCGGTGCGGACAGTGATTAAGTGATTTTGAAAGTATGGGCGCAGACGCCTGGCTGAAAGAAGGAGGGCGTAAGCGATTTTTTCAATTTTGCGGTATTTAAGTTCGGACGCCTGAAGGGCGTGGCTGGTGTAGTACACTGGGTATTGTATTTTGTCTTGCTCTCTGACTAGGGCCGAGCTCACCGCATGCTCACTGCTGGCCAGGTATAGAAAAAGGGTTTCACCCTGGCGGGGTTGAGAGAGGATAGGAGGCGAGGCCAGATATGTTTTTAAGCGATCGAATGCGTGCTGACACTCGTCTGTCCATTGGAAATGTTTAAGCTGCTTGAGAGTTTTAAAAAAGGGAAGTGCCTTGTCCGCAGATTTCGACATGAATCGGGATAAGGATGCGATTCTCCCGGCCAGCCTTTGCACCTCCCTCATGGTTTTGGGTGGTTCCATATTGATGATGGCTTGGCACTTGTCGGGATTTGCCTCTATGCCACGATGGGTTAACATGAAGCCCAAAAATTTCCCGGCTCTGACCCCGAAGGCACATTTGGAAGGATTCAACTTCAGACGGTGCTTCCGGAGTTCGGCGAATGTTTCCGCCAAGTCAGCCAAGTGCCCGGTATCGGAGTTGGATTTGACGAGCATATCATCCACATAAATCTCGACGTTTCTCCATATCTGTTTTTTAAGTATTTTATCGACCAGTCTTTGGTAAGTGGCCCCGGCGTTTTTTAGCCCAAAGGGCATGACCTTATAACAGTAAATAGCGTGCTCAGTGATGAAGGCTGTCTTTTCCTCGTCGTCTGGGTGCATCCTTATTTGATTATATCCAGAGTAAGCATCCATGAAGCTCAGGAGTTTATACCCGGAGGCGCCATCAACTAACTTGTCGATGCTTGGCAAGGGATAGGGATCTTTGGGGCAAACTTTATTGAGGTCGGAGTAGTCCACGCACATACGCCATTTCTCATTAGGTTTTTTAACCATGACTACGTTGGATAACCAGGTCGCATAGGGTATTTCTCTGATGAAGTCAGCGTTGAGCAACTTCTGGACCTCTTCATCAATGGCCTTTTGCTTTTCGGGACCGACCATCCTTTTCTTCTGAGA
>QAOA01007673.1:0-56630 GCA_003255065.1 Cercis canadensis | reverse complement strand
TTTCCGGGTAATGACATTTTGACGATTTTGAGTAATCGATGGCCAAACTAGTGTTATAGCATGTTCTGCCGAGTAACTGATCTCCTCGGGCTTGCCCGACCCTTCCAGATATCGTTGGAAATTTCAAGAGAAGGTGCTTCGTTGAGACAATAGCATCAATTTTGTTAAGGAAGGGTCGCCCTAGAATAGCATTATATGCGGAGGGGCAATCGATGATCAAGAACCTGACCTTTGCACTGGTGAGGTCAGGGTATTCCCCTATGGTTGCCAGGAGAGTAATGGTTCCTCTCACCTTGACGTGGATTCCGGAGAAGCCAACCAAAGTCCCGGGATAGTGGTCAAGGTCAAAAAGAGGGATGCCCAATTGCTCGAAAGCGTGGTTAAAAAGGACGTCGGCTGAACTCCCTTGGTCGATGAGAACCTTCCGGACTTCATAATTTGCCATGAAGCAGGAGATTACCACTGGATCGTCATGTTCTTGGTCAATTGTGCCGTAATCCGTATCGGAGAATGAGATGACCGCGGTGTTTCAACCTTTTGAGGCTACGTTGGTATGGAAAACTTCTTTCTTGCGCTTTTCGGCGGCCCTTTTATGCCGTTTTCGTGAAGATCGGGACACGCCTTCGCCGGCGAATCCACCCGCGATGGTATGGATGGTTCCCGCGGCGGTTCGCCGTGGATCAGCTCTGGTGGAAGGGGGGCTTCGCGTAGGAGACCGGCTCCGGCGCCTTTTTGAGCTGAGGTCGGGATTTCTCGGAGGGGATCGCCAAGCCTTGGTCGCCTTGCTTAATGGCCGGGAACTTGGGAGAGGAAGGTCCGCCCTGAACCTTTGCAGGTACCCTCTTCTCAAAAGGTCTTCGATGAGGTTTCGCAGGTGTCTGCAGTCGTCGGTGTCGTGTCCCCTGCCTTGGTGGAAAGCGCAATATTTTTCTTTGTCAGAGCCGACATCTCCTTTGGGCTGAGGGAGACTCGCGAGTTTGGTTTGGCATATGTCTTCCAAAACTCGAGCCCTCGACTGATTTAAGGGAGTAAAGGCCTCAAAGCGTGGTCGGAGGGGAGATTTTTCTTGGCGAGCTAATTTGCGATCATCCTGTGGCCTTTTCTCCTTGGCTCTGCTTTTTTCAGCCTGGCCTAATACCTCTTCTAAATTTATGTGCTTAGCTGTCAGAGTGAGCAGCTCGGGGAGGTTGTTGGGGGGATAGAGTGTTAGGTTCTCATGTAATCGACCTGGTCGGAGACCTGCCTGTATGGCATGCATGGCCACAGAATCTGTAAGATTCCGGACTTGCAAAGAAAGCTTTGTGTAACGGTTCATGTAGTCTTTTAAAGACTCGGTTTCTTCCTGCTTTAAAGTGGCCAAAATTGCCGAGGACCGCTGATGAGTTATGCTCGTAGAGAAACGAGCCAGAAGGAGGTCGGACAGGTGATCAAAGGTCGTTATGCTGTTCGGTGGAAGGTTAGAGAACCACTGGAGAGCCGCGCGACGCAAAGTAGTTGGGAAAGCTCGACACATGATTTCGTCGCAACTACCCGCCAGTAGCATGATGGAGTTGTAGTTTTCCAGATGCTCCCTGGGGTTTGTTAGACCATCGAATGGTTCGAGCTGGGGTTGCCTATACGTGGTCGGTATTGGGTACTCAGCTATATTTTGGGAAAAAGGATTGCGCCCCATTCTTTTGACTTTCTCCGGCACCTCCGGTACAAGCAAAGGGGTCTGAAAGGAGCCACTACTGTGAGTATGTAGGTGCGAGGAGACAGCCGGACTGGCCAAATGACTATTCGGGGTATCGGCTACGAATCGGGACCCGCTAATCGTGGCTTCAGGAGAAGGCTGGTAAAGTGAGCGCCCTGAAGATTCAACTTGATGGGTATTGGCGGTCTTCTTAAATGCCGCCAGCTCGGCTCTGTCAGCGAGGCGTTCTGCTTTGAGGTCTTGTATTTCTTGCATGAGGAGGCGGAGAGTGTTCCCAACTTGCACAGGATCTCCGAAAGGCCCGGAAGGAGCGTCCCTGAGGATGGCTTCCGGGACGAATCCTAAATCAGCCTCTGTTTGGATTCTACGAGGCGATGTCCTTGTGTTCGGAGGTGGGAGAGGTGGCTCTCGAACCGGCGTAGATACACCCTCTTTGAGGGAGGGCATGGTTGAGAGGGTAGGTGCATCATCCGTACCCATCGTGCTAAACTCAGGATCAGCCAAAGAGATTTGTAGGTGTTTTAAGGGAAAAAGTATTCGTTTCCCACAGACGGCACCAAATGACGATGCCTGAGCTTGAGGTCGGGCACGACCACCGAGGTCGGGTATCCGGGGCGGTTATCACTTCTGCCTGTCTCTTGACCGAGTAACCTGCGAAAAAGGAGGACCGGGCCGGGTTGAATTTACCGGGCTCCGAAGCTTAAGTCAGATTAATCAGAGAAGCAAGATTATGGTTGTCCGTAAGTGAGTAAATGAGAGCTATTTTTCGTCCCCTTTCTTTGTGTTGGGTCAGGACTATTTATAGCGGATGGAGAGCATGAGCTGGCGGGTCGGGTCAAATAAGCAACCCGTTCTTGTTGAGTGGGCCTTTCGGGTCATAACTTCATTTGGGCTCTCGCGTATATGGGCCCACTCTTATGGGCCACTACAATTAGTCTTCCTCCTGAGCAAACTGCACTTGAAATTCCTCAAGTCTGACAAGTTTTAGTTTTGCTTGCAGAAATTTAAGTCATTGAGTCTTCTGGAATTAAGGGATAATAGATTTTTTACACAAGTTCCTGACATATCTGGACTCCTAAATTTAAGTAGACTGAATCTAAGAGGTTGCATAAATTTAATTGAAATTCATGATTCTGTCAGACACCTTGATAAACTTAGAGGGTTGTATGCTACTGGATGCTGAAAGCTCAGGATTTTTCCATGTATCATGGAGTCAAAATCTCTTCAGCATCTTGACCTCTATGGTTGCTTCAATATTCAGAGTTTCCCTTAAATATTCAGGAATGATATGTCTATTCATCTGTATGGGTGGGCGGTCGAAGGTCTATTAATGGAGGGTCCCTTTGTTGGGTTAAGAAGTAGCATATCTATGTTGTCAAAGTTTGACAAATTGATTGCTGGAAGCTGTTTTGGGTCTTCAAAAGTTACAGGTCTTATGGTTGAGGGTTGCAATTTGACACAGGAAGTTCTTGTCACATGGATTTCTTGCTTCTCCAATTTGGAATATTTAAAACTGAGTTACAATACTTCAATAGATAAATTTCTTTGTGCACGGCTTCCCTGCTTCAACAATATTGAAGTTTTAGATCTGACTGCCAATAATTTGACAGATGAATTTTCTAAATGGCTTCCTTGGCTCCCAAATTTGGTAGAATTAGTACTAGCTTCCAATGAGTTCATCATCCTTCCTGCATGCATCAATCGATGTCGCCATTTGAGGACACTTGTTTTGGATGATTGTCGTCACCTTCGAAAAATTAGAGGGATTCCTTCAAGCATAAAAGATCTCTCAGCAGTGGGCTGCAAATCTTTCACTTCCCAGTCTTCAAGCATATTACTGAATCAGGTAAGGTTTCTCTCTTTTCATCATCTCTCATAGTCGAAGTTGTAACTTTACGTGGTATAATACTGCTAAAGTACTGATCAATATGGAATTTAATTATATAAAATATGTGATCGACAGAAATTACATGAGGATGGGGGTACATATTTTACTCCGCCAGGATCAAGGATCCCAGAATGGTTCGACCACTGTTGCAAGGGATCATCACTGTCTTTCTGGTATCGTGAAAATTTCCCATTGGTTGCTCTATGCTTTGTTCACCTTCTAACATGGTCAACACTTACTGTTCGAGTTCGTGTCAATAGCCATGAAATGGACTTCAAACTTCTAGGAAGATATTCGAACTCAATAAACAAAGGTGTAGAGCATGTATCCCTGTTTGATCTAGATAAAACAATTCAATCATCAAGAGCAGATGATGTAGCCGAAAAGGAATACAAAAAAGATGGATGGAATCATGTTGAGGTTGAATATATTGGAGATGGAGTAAAATGGATTGGAGTTCATGTATACAAGCAAGAAACTAATACAGAGGATGTCCGATTCACAGATCCTTCAGTTGGAGCATAAAAGAGGAAAAGAGTTCCTCCCAGGAGAACATCAGATATAGGTGACGGTTTGGCTGGAAGTTTGTGAGACACAAGATGCACGGAAGGAACAAAATTTTGCTGTAGCAAGCTCCAATGAAATGAGCTTGCCTGCATTTGTTTTGATGGACTTGTCTACTTATAAATCGGGATCCAATGGCCCTGGAAGTAGCAGTCACTAAGGTAACTGTCTGTTCTTTGCTGCTAACATTGACTTAGTCACACTATTTTACTTTAATTTTGCTTTGGTAAATTATTAAGAATTTCAATTTTCAGACAATTCTACTGAATTAATTGCTTGCGAAACATTGAATATTGGAGACAGATAGGAAGAGAGAAAGAGATGAGGAAAATTTGATTGCTTTAATTAACAACTTATTGAATGTCAGATTTGTAGCAGAACCAACATTTTACTTCCATCTACAAGCAAAGCAAAGCAAAGCAAAGAAAGCAGTCAAAGTGCTATTAAAGATAAAGCAAAGAGCATATTGGAAAGCAGCCAAAGTTGTTAATATCAAGTTTGTGAAAATGTCATTATCTTATAAACAGTAAATATAATTGTGCATTTCAAATAATTGTACCTTGGCCAGATTTACTTTTGTACGTTAATATTTTCATATTAGTTTAGCAAAAGATCTTAATTTTCTTTTTATATGAGTATTTGAATGTACAAAAGTGTTACCATTTTGTGGCTTTTTTTTTTTATTATTATTTAGTATCTTAAATTTTAAGAGACATGTGGGGCTGAGGTTTTTATATAAAAGAAGTACACAAAGTATTGCCCCTGGGGATATAGAGAACAAAACGTAAAAAAAAATAAAAATAGAAATCATCTCACATAAGTTTTTATTTAGCTCTACTAATGCTTATCGAACTCGTGTATGCAACTTTAGCTAATTGCTTGCAAAACATTGTATTATGGAGACGGTAGAAGAGAGAGAGAGAGAGAGAGAGAGAGTGCTACATCTCTCCTAAGTGAGAGGTAGCATTACATCACTCCTATATCGGGAGGGACTTACATCTTGATTTTAGTGTCATTGCAAAAATTTCAAAAAACTAAGTCACACTAGATAGATATTTGATTGACATTAGGTGACTCAGTTTTATTTTTTAGATTTTTGGCTTAATTGTAATTTTGATCCCTCTATTTTAACCACTTGAACGTTTTGGTCTCCCTTCTTTAAAAATGAACTATTGAGTCCCTCTATATTCATAAAATGTACAAGTTTAGTCAATTTATCTTTAAGTCAAAATCCTTAGGTTTATTTTAAGATGTAAAGTTCTCTGATTCATAATCTCACCGTTCAGATTGAAGAGCTATGTCTTATGAATCTTCGCATTAAATTTCAGCTCAATCTAAGAGTGAAAAAGTCTAAATTTTCGGTTAGATGAAAACTTATGGTTTTGGTATTTTGGGTTGAGTCCCACCGTTAGATCGAGCTAAAATTTAGTGAGGAGGTTCACAAGATATAACATTTCAATCTGAACGGTGGGATTATAAATCAGAGAACTTTACACCTTGAAATAAACCTAGGAATTTTGACTTAAAGATAAATGGACTAAACTTGTACATTTTATGAATATAGAGAGACTCAATAGTTCATTTTTAAAGAAAGAGGACCAAAACGTTCAAGTAGTTAAAATAGGGAGACCAAAATTGNGAGAGAGAGAGAGAGAGAGAGTGCTACATCTCTCCTAAGTGAGAGGTAGCATTACATCACTCCTATATCGGGAGGGACTTACATCTTGATTTTAGTGTCATTGCAAAAATTTCA
Source organism: Cercis canadensis (assembly GCA_003255065.1). Classification (NCBI taxonomy): domain Eukaryota; kingdom Viridiplantae; phylum Streptophyta; class Magnoliopsida; order Fabales; family Fabaceae; genus Cercis; species Cercis canadensis. Next base: position 50,732 of record QAOA01007673.1, on the reverse strand, counting down.
AAAAACTAAGTCACACTAGTTAGATATTTGATTGACATTAGGTGACTCAGTTTTATTTTTTAGATTTTTGGTTTAATTGTAATTTTGATCCCTCTATTTTAACCACTTGAACGTTTTAGTCCCCCTTCTTTAAAAATGAACTATTGAGTCCCTTTATATTCATTAAATATACAAGTCTAGTCCATTTATCTTTAAGTCAAAATCCTTAGGTTTATTTTAAGATGTAAAGTTCTCTGATTTATAATCTCACCGTTTAGATTGAAGAGCTATGTCTTATGAATCTTCGCATTAAATTTTAGCTCAATCTAATGGTGAAAAGGTCTAAATTTTCGGTTAGATGAAAACTTATGGTTTTGGTATTTTGGGTTGAGTCCCACCATTAGATCGAGCTAAAATTTAGTGAGGAGGTTCACAAGATGTAACACTTCAATCTGAACGGTGGGATTATAAATCAGAGAACTTTACACCTTGAAATAAACCTAGGAATTTTGACTTAAAGATAAATGAACTAAACTTGTACATTTTATGAATATAGAGGGACTCAATAGTTCATTTTTAAAGAAGGAGGACCAAAACGTTCAAGTGGTTAAAATAGGGAGACCAAAATTGCAATTAAGCCTAGATTTTTACAATGACACTAAAATTAAGACGTGAGTCCCTCCTAATAGAAGAGATGTAGTGTTAGTCCCACTAGATAACTTAGCAATCACCAAATTTTATAGATATGGTCTGAAAAAAAGAATAATTCTTAGTAGATTCTTTAGTAAATTGTGTCATATTTTTTTCAAAATTGTCATTCTTTAAAGTGGTCATTGTGAGTAAACATGCATAGATCATTAGTCATGAGATACAAGAAAAGTCAAGGTTTTAAAAACTAGACCGGACCGGCTGATTGTTTATTAAAGATACTAAGGAGGTGGAATTTCCTGTCTATAAATCCAAACATTCTTAATTGTTTATTGTTAATTTGCATTCATTTTTAGTAATATACCACTGAATTTGCAGGTTACTGAATGTATTACTATGGCCACCATAAAAATGATTGAGACTTGGACCCGTTGGTGTTACCCTGCCTGCCAAACCTGCAGTACAAAGATTGATATTGAAAGTGGAAAAGCTACATATCACTGCAATTGCAAGCGACCAATAATATGTGTGCCAAAGTAAATATATATATTGTTTTACTTTGAGCATTCTTTCTGCAACTTTTACTGAAATTAACTGATTTAAACTTTTAATGTAGATACAGAATCCAGGTTCTTGTTGAAGATCATACTCAGGCTGGTGCTTTATTTATATTGTTTGATCGCAAGGCAGTAAAATTAATTAACTGTCCTGCTGCAAATCTGAGAGAGAAAATGATCAAAGTAAAGTTGAATCATATTTTAAATTTTATGTGACTATATAGAGGTTTTTTAATAGTACTTTTAATGTTATGTTTTTTTAATCTTTGAAAGGAAAAGCTATCTGATAACCACTTTTCTGATGATCTTAATGTCATATTGGGTAAACAATTACTTTTCAAGGTCAAAATTTCTGAGTACAATTTGAAACGAAATTATTCAACTTTTATTGTTATGAAAATCATTGATGATGAGCAGATAATTGAGTCTTACATTAGAAGCTCTAAATTAACTCAGGTTACCAATTTGCATTTTTTATTAAAGTAAAAATTTTCTAATAATTATAATTCAAAAAATTCAAGGAGGGTGCTATGTCTTGAAAAACTTCAAAAAATAGCCGAAAATAAACAGAAATCAAGTTCTAAGCATAAATTCTTGCTATATTTCTAACAAACAACTGTTATAGAACTCTGTCAAGCATTAAATATAAACCTAGGTGTAATTGGGTTCCTTTACAAAATATACTTGATGGACAAGTGGCACATGAATGCTTTTAGCTAGCTTTGGATATAATAGGTTGTAACTTGTTTGGTAAAGAACATGAAAAATGCGAATCTGCATTAGATACATATGAACGAAATCCAAATGAAGATATTCAAGAAATCCTCAAAGTAAGTTATGATGGGGTGGAGGAAAACGAAAAAGTGATTTCTTTGATATGACTTGTTTCTGTAAGGGGTACAATTGGATATGTCAAGAATATAATGTAAAATGGTCAAGGTTTTGATCCAAAATATAGTATTGAAGTATTGATTGAAAAATCGCTCATCAAGATTGATCCAACACATGACTTTGTAAGTATGCATGACTTGATACATGACATAGATAGAGAGATTGTGAAGCAACAATCATACTTAAAGGTTGACGAATGGAGTAGATTACAGTGTTATGAGAACATTTTTCATGTTCTAGAAGAAAATACGATATGTAAGAGAAATATACATGATTTTATCATCTCATTTTCACGTTGATTTGGCCATGGACAAATAAATATGTTCTTAGAAGACATGATTTTTAGTCCTCTCTTCTCAATATATTATTGGTTTTGATATAATTTATCAATGCTGTCATACATATAAAGTAAAATACGTGGCATCACTAAAGGTATCCATATACATATTAACATCAGATCTAAGGGCGAGGAATGAATCCCGCCCAAAATCCTCCAAATCCCAAATAGATTTTCCCGCCCAAATAATCATCCGACGGCTCAAAACTGTCAAATGAAAAAAAAAAGATCCGAGGGTCAAAATTCTTTCCTATTAACAACTTCTTAAACAAGCTTCATTTTTTAATTAAAAGAAAAAGCTTTTCACCGCCACCGTCACCGCCATTTTCGTCCACCCTCCTCCGACACCTACACACAGAACTGCCACACTCCACCACCGTCTCACACAAATTGCATACAGCATTTCCTATTGTTGAGCTTAATTGAATTTCTGTAACACATTTCAATTTTCAGTACTTGCTGTCATGAAGGAACCAGCCCCATTCTCCTCTTTTGTCACCGATGCCTGGAATTACCATGTCTTCCTCAGTTTTCGAGGTACCGATACCCGTTATGGTTTTACCAACAATCTTCATAAAGCTCTTGGGAGAATCGAAATTAAAAGCTTCATGGATCATGAGAATCTCCAAATTGGGGATGAAATTTCTCCAGCTCTTGCGGAGGCCATTGAACATTCTATGACTGCCATCATAGTTTTCTCAGAAAACTATGCATCCTCTACTTCTTGTTGTTGAGTAAAATTTAGAGTAAGCAACTCTAAATTTACTAGTATTGGACCCAAACAAGTAAACAAATTACTTGTATTATACCCACAATAAAAGACACTACAACACTTTGCAAGGACCACTCACAATTTGAAGAGAAGTACAAACACTCAAAAGAAAGCTCACAACTCAAGACACCACTCTCATGTAAAGAGATGCCTCACTTTCTCTTACACACAAAACAAGCTTAGCTACTCCTATTTATAGGTGATGGAGGAGGTGGGAACTACTAGCCTAGACACATGTAGAATAAGCTACAAAGTTCTAGAATAAACTACAACATATCTCAAGGTTTCTAGAACCTTCTAGACAGCTCCAGAGTCTTCTAGGATTGTCTAGTTCCTTCATCTATGTTCTAGGATGCTCTGGAATCTTCTAGAAGCTTCTTCATCCTTCCAGCACCTTCTAGGATGTTCTAGAATTTTCCAACACCTTCTAGCTTATGCTAGTTTACTCTAGAACATTCTAGAGTCTACCAATTGTTGAGTAAAATTTAGAGTAAGCAACTCTAAATTTACTAGTATTGGTATCAGAGCGGGACGGTCAGGGATCGTTCTTGGTGGAGCTATCTTGAGTCGTGAAGAGTTTGGTACTCTGCAAGTTTGTTAGTCAAGCTTGTTTGGTATAGTCGAAGTCTTGCCGGCACGATGGGTGACCTTCAAGTAGTTGGAGNTGTTGAGCTTAATTGAATTTCTGTAACACATTTCAATTTTCAGTACTTGCTGTCATGAAGGAACCAGCCCCATTCTCCTCTTTTGTCACCGATGCCTGGAATTACCATGTCTTCCTCAGTTTTCGAGGTACCGATACCCGTTATGGTTTTACCAACAATCTTCATAAAGCTCTTGGGAGAATCGAAATTAAAAGCTTCATGGATCATGAGAATCTCCAAATTGGGGATGAAATTTCTCCAGCTCTTGCGGAGGCCATTGAACATTCTATGACTGCCATCATAGTTTTCTAAGAAAAGTATGCATCCTCTACTTCTTGTTTGGAAGAACTTGTCAAGATCCTTAATTGCATCAAACAAAAGGATCGTTTGGTTTTGCCAATTTTCTATAAAGTCGATCCATCTATTGTGCGTCATCAAACAGGAAGCTTCAAAAAAGCATTCGATAATCTTGAAGATAGATTCGGGAATAACGATGAAAAGGTACGAAATTGGAGATCGGCTCTGTTTGAAGCAGCTAATCTCAAGGGTAAATATTACAATGGGTATGGTTTCACCACTCGTTTACCTTGTTATTTTGAATTTCTTTCTATGTTTGGCTAATAATTTTTCATATTAATATTGATATCCATTAAAGAAAGATAATTTACTTTTATATGGCCTTTGTTCCTTGTGTGAATCTAGTTGTTATGAATGAAATTGGGCCTGAATTTTTCTAATTGGGCAGGGATCATTATGAATATGATTTTATTGGAAGCATCGTTGAACAGGTCTCCAGAGTAATTAATCGTGATAGATCTGATGGAGTCAAGTGCATGGTAGGGATTTGTGGAATTGCTGGAAATGCTGTGTTTGATTTGATTGCTGATCAATTTGAAGGTCTATGATTTATTGTTGATGTTACTTGTTAGAGAAAATTCAATTGATAACAAGGGCTTGGTACAAATTCATAGACATTACTTATTGAAAGACTTAGAGAGGTGAATATTTATATGAAGTTCCTAGCAATTAACAAAGGTATGATGGTTTGCAAGAAAATGAGAAGTTAATTTTCCTTGACTTGTTTCTTTAAAGGTTACAAACTGAGTGATTTCACAAATCCTCTTGTAATCCCATACCGGAAACAATATTGCCATTGGATCTTCTTTGGCCATTTCACTTTATAGCCATTCCATGCTGTAATAGGCGAAATAACATACCCAAGAAGAATAACCCTCCAATGAATTGGTAACTTCCATGTACTTTTGGCGGGCAGAATTTAGTGGCCATTGATGTTGGCTTAAATGTGTGATCTAATGGTCTAAATTTTGGTTTATTTGCATATCTGAGTACCTATCCTGTGTTGTGTTCTGTCTTCCCATGATAATGCACGAAAGTTGTGCAAATGTGCCCCTTTTCTCTATCAGTGTTGCTATCTGAGAGTGCTTAGCCCAAGTTCAGACCATTTGAACACCTTTACTTCTTTAGTCAACAGTGAAAACTGTTTGAAGAATTCTAGGATGCAGAGAGATGCTGCGGTTTGGAGCATTTGTATTTTCATTTGTTGCCTTCTGCTATGTGGTTCTTCCCTTTTGGTGAGTGATGTATCAAAACTATTATGCCAATATTCAGGATCAGATGGCACGCACTTTTGATTCAATTGCTGATATCAATGATGATAAGCAAACCTGGAAATTGGCCGTCAGGGTCATGAGTTTATGGGAATCTAAAAAAAAAAACATTGTTCAAAGTCTTAACATGACTTTGTATGATGAAAAGGTTTGAATACATGATCTTTTCTGTTATATTAGCTTCCTATTTGCATTTCGTCACACTTATAATTTCTTTTTGCATGACACATCTTCAAGTGAAACTTAGTTTCTGTTTTTTTTTTTTTTTAATATGCTGCAGCTTGGAAAGATTCAAGCATCTGTGAACAAGAGACTTCTGCCCAGATTCAAACCACTGTTGCACGAAGGAGAGTGCTATGTCATGGAAAACTTTAAAGTAGCAGAAAATAAACAGAAATCTTCTCAGCATAAATTCTTGCTCTATTTCCAACAAACAACTGTCATACAAGATTGTCAAGCATTAAATATACCCAGGTGGAATTGGGTTCCTTTACAAAATGTACTTGATGGACAAGTAGCACACAAATGTTTGAGGAAATTGCATGGCACATTCGTATTCTCTAAACGTCTTATCCCTGTTCTCTAACTTCACTCTTTCTACAACTCATTCTTCACTCCCACTTTCCCTTTCTTTCTTACCTCCTCAATCTTTTCTGGGCTTCTAGTTTCAGTCTTCCCCCTCTGCCTCTGGTTTTCTGCGTACCTTCACTCTTATCTATTTTTTCATCAATTGTTAAATGCGGAGGAAATTGCGAGGTGAATTCCTGTTCTCTAACTTCACTTTTTCAATCCTTTTACATCCATAACGTCCACCACACTCGTGGTTCTTGCGTAACTTTACTACAATTTTTTTGGTCTTCTGGCTTCAAAGAAAAGGTATAATCTTCACCTTCTGCTTAACTTCACTCTTCACACATCTCTCTGGCATTTTTTTTTTTCTGCTTCAATATGCATTTACAAAGATAATAAGCCAGCTTAACTCTTTTGATCTATATTTCTTCTCTGCTATCAGATGAGAAAACTATAGTTCTTTTGTTTCAATAACCCAATTTTGCATGAAATTTTAAATTAGTTTAAATGTAATGCAGGTTGTTATAGTTTGAAAGAATTTTGAATTAATTTTCTATAGTTTGTTGTTTTTCTCTTTTGGGGTCTTTATTGTGTAAAATTTTTTTAATCGGGTTCCTGCTGTCACCCCCTATTATAATTCCGTTATTTTAATGCTAAATTAACAAGCAATAAAAAAAGTTGACGTGGTGCTAAAGTGACACAAAAATTGCCACTTCATCAAATTTTGGCTCAAAAAAGTGCATAGAAAGGATGATCAGTAGATAATTTTTGTGCCATTTCGGTGTCATGTCAATTTCTTTTACTGCCACATAGACAAGTCATTTGTCATATCAACACTAAATTGATGCATTTATAACTAGGGATGACAGCAGGGACCCAATTAAAAAAATTTCAAACTATAAAAACTCTAAAAGAAAAAAAAAATTATAGGGATCTAATTTAAAATTTGTCTAAATTACAGGGACTTAGAGTACATTTAAATCTTTTAAATTTGAAGCATAACAACCATACAGATGTCATCGGGTAAAANATATTAACACTAAATTGATGCATTTATAACTAGGGATGACAGCAGGGACCCAATTAAAAAAATTTCAAACTATAAAGACTCTAAAAGAAAAAAAAAATTATAGGGACCTAATTTAAAATTTGTCTAAATTACAGGGACCTAGAGTACATTTAAATCTTTTAAATGTGAAGCATAACAACCATACAGATGTCATCGGGTAAAATGTAATTATAGATTCTTTTTTGTTTGTTTTTATATTCTTGGAAATGGAATTTGTCTCATAATCTAGGAACTATGTTGTGGGAATTGATTTGATGCTCTGTTCATGTGTGTTTGTTGAATACTAGAGTATTTGCATGCATACCATAAGATAAAAGAGGTCACAAGACAATTGTTGAATACTAGAGTTGTCTATTTCTGTTTATGTTTTTGATTTTATAAGGACAGTTGATAAAAGAGATCACACGAAATTTTTTGTCAAATAAATAGAAATATGGAATTGTAAGCAAGCTTGGAGAGAAGGAATCACCACTCCTTTACCTTGTTATTTCAATTTCTTTTTAGGTTTGCTGATAATTTTCATATTAATGTTAATATCCATAAAAAACATAGAAGGATCATTTACTTTGTATTTCCTTTGTTCCTTGTGGAACTCGAGTTGTTATGAATGTATGTTAATATCCATGTATGTCATTTTAATGTTAGTATCCATGAAAATAGATAGAAAGATAATCAGACCATGACAAATGTTATTTTCGTTTACTTTTTATGTTGCCTTGACAAAGATGTGCACTCAAGTTCTTATTAATGAAACCAGACCTGAACTTTTCTAACTGTGCAGGGATGAGTCTGAATATGATTTTATTGGAAGGATCGTTGAACAAGTCTCTAGAATAATTAATCGCCAAGCGTTGTCTATCTCAACAAATTACCCGTTTGGTTTGGAGTCTCAGGTTCAAGATGCGTATTATCACTTTTAGATGTTGGATCTGATGGAGTCAAGTACATGGTAGGGATTTGCGGAATTGGTAAATCAACCATTGCACGTGCTTTGTTTGAATTGATTGCTGATCAATTTGAAGGTGTGTGTTTTCTCGCTGATGTAAGAGAAAATTCAATTGGTAACATGGGATTGGTACAACTTCAGCAGACACTCATTTTTTAAGTAATTGGGGAGGAAAATATGAAGTTCACATATGTAAATAAAGGAAGTGAAATGATGAAAGTCAGGCTTCAAAAAAAGAGAGTTCTGTTGATTTTTGATGATATTGACAAATTGAAGTAGTTACAAACACTAGCTGGAGAACTTGATTGGTTTGGCTCCAGTAGTAGAATTATTATAACCACAAGGGATAAACATTTGCTACATGTTCACGGTGTGGAAAGAATATATGAGATGGAGGGATTAGATGATGCAGAAGCTCACAAATTGTTTAGCTGGAATGCCTTAAAAAAAAAAAAAAATGAAGTTGATCCACATTATGTGGACGTTTCAAAGCATGCAATACGTTATTGCTAGGGCCTTCTTCTGGCCTTGGATATAATAGGTTGTAACCTATTTGGTAAAGAACCTGAAGAATGGAAATATGCATTAGATGCATATGAAAGAATTCCTAACAAAGATATTCAAGAAATCCTCAGAATAAGCTATGATGGTTTTGAGGAAAATGAGAAGGTAATTTTCCTTGACATGACTCGCTTCTTTAAAGGTTACAAATTGAGAGATGTCACAAATATATTGTTAAATGGTCGAGATTTTCAGCCAAAATATAGTATTGGAGTGTTGGTGGAAAAATCTCTTTTGAAGATTAATCTAGTAAAGGATTTTGTCAGTATGCATGACTTGATACAAGACATTGGTAGAGAAACTGTGAAACAAGAATCACTCTTAAATCCTAGCTTACGCAGTAGGTTGTGGTTCTATGAGGACACCCTTCGTGTTTTAGAAGAAAATATGGTATATAAAACCAATATCCACAATTTTGTCATCTCTTTTTCACCTTGATTTCCCATCAAATATATTTTCACTATAAGACATATTCTCAGCCCTCTCTTTTCAATATATTGTTGGGTTCAATATAATTTATTAATGCTAGGATATTCATATGCTTAATCATTTGGAATCATAATATTGGACTTACCTAGAGATAAAGAAGTGCAATGGAAGGGAAAAGCGTTCCATGATATGAAAAACCTCAGAGTATTTATTATTAGAAATGCGTGTTTTTCTATAGGGCCTGAACATCTGCCAAATAGTTTAAGAATACTAGATTGGGCAAGATATCCTTCGTCATCTTTGCCATCAGATTTTCATCCAAGGGAACTTGTCATACTTAACTTGCCAAACAGTCTCCTTGCATTGTTCAAACCACAACAGGTACATATGATATAATTGCTGATTATCTCGAAATGTTTCTTTAATCTTCCTTCTCAACAAACTGCACTTGAAATTCCTTAAGTTTGACAAGCTAATTTTAGTTTTTGCTTGCAGAAATTTAAGTCATTGAGTCTTTGGGAGACTCGATGCTAAAAGCAGATAGTGCTGGTAGTCAGGTTTAAGAAGGAGCAAGGTTAAAAAAAAGACACAGGTGAATTCTTGATGTTCATTTGAGAATAGCTTCAACTAAGAGATCACAGAACTCTTGCAGTAAATAAAACGCTTTATGAGGAAGGTTTTCAGAGTTGAAGGAAAAAAACAAAAAAAGCAGCAAAAACCATTCGTTCACCTGTCTCAAATGAGGCTTAGTGAGTTAGAGAGAGCCAACAAGAGGCGTTTTCTATAATAGCTGGCATCAAATATCAAAAAATTAAGGTACTTATGTTTAAATCATATTGTTTAATCTGTCTATGTGATGAGCAATTAGAAAAATTACCAAAACATTGAGTTATTCACTTCACTAAAGGGAGAATCCCAGAAAAAGAACATAATACATATGTACTATGAAAAGGACAGGGAAACTTTACATCAATGCTAAAATAATCATAATGAAATATACAAACAGGCTTGGTTCAGATATCTAGAACACAAAGTATGGATGCTCATAATAATACCCAGAATTGTCAAAACATACAATGTTCATTATGTTTGGCAAAACATACAAGCAACAATTCTGTGTTGAAAATAATTATTGGTTCATGGCATAATATCCAAAAGGAAATAAAATAATATTTTGATGCATGAGCAATTCACTTGTACATTCTAAGCGAATCATGAAATATCAGAACACCACTTAGCACTAGATAATTAAACAAACTAAGGAATATTATGCTCATGATTAGCACTTTAATACTTAGAAGAAATAAGGCTTAATTATAATTTTGGTCACCCTATTTTTAACAGCTTGAACTTTTTAATTTGTCCTATTTAAAAATAAACAATTTAGTCCTTTTATATTTATAAAATGTACAATTTTGGTTATTCCATATTTGAGTCAAAATTTCTCAATTCTAGTTCAAAGTGTAAAGTTATTTGATTTATAACCTCACTATTTATATTGAAGAGCTACGTTTTGCAAACCTGCCCACAAAATTTTAACTCAATCCAATGGTAGGACTTAGCCCAAAATACCAAAACTGGCAATTTTCATCTAATTGGATATCTAGATTCATTTATCATTAGATTGAGCTGAAATTTTGTAGGGAGATTCATAAGATATAGCTCTTCAATCTAAACAATGAAGATTATGAATTAGAGAGCTTTATATCTTGACCTAGAAATAAGAAACTTTGGCTCAAAGACAAAAGGATCAAAATTATATATTTTATGAATATAGAGGGACTAAATTGTTCATTTTTAAACAAGAGAACCAAAAAGTCCAAGTTGTTAAAATAGAAGTACCACAATTATAATTAAGCCAAGAAATAACTGCAAAACAGAAACAAATATTCACCGGTGAACTCAAAAGCCAGGTCTCTTTCTATTGCTCTATAAAAGACAACTGCTCGACCCAATTTCCTAATAATCATGCTAAATTTAAAAGAAACACATCAGTAAGAAAATATATGATGTCAGGATGTGAAATATACAGCAGCAGAATGCATTTCAAGCCTTATTTAATCCAACAAAACATGAATGCTGTCATATAACAGTATCCAGACCACCTATTGAGATCCTTAAACAACTGTGTCTAATTGGTCATTAGCATCACATTTATATTGGTAGAGCATCAAAGAGTTGAAAGTGGTATTCTCAGTGTTCCGAGCACATTCGAAATCTCTTGCAAAGATTATAAGCATAATAATATTCATTTCATATCAATAGAAATTCACTTTATATTAAATCTCTTACAGCAAGGGATAAACATTCAATCTCTAGAAACACATTGTGGCCATCATACTGCAATAGAAAAGAAAAATCAGCAAAGGCTAAAAAGTTAAAAACATCAAGCAGCAAAGGCTAAAAGGTTAAATTTTTAAATTTCTCTTGTATCTCCTTCATATAAATGACAAAAATTAATCAAAAAGGTACTGAAATAGTGAACCATTAATCTAATTCTCATGTTTGTTTTTTTCTTTTTCAAAATTAATTTTCAAATCTATGAAACCCATAATCTAATTCTTAATTCTTTTCAGGTGGTGAAGCTAGACGAGTTGTTCACTCACGAGCTTCCCTAGTAGATAAAAAAAGCATTTGAGCTTCTGGTCAGCAAAAGTCACCAAGATATCTCCTACACCTCTAACTCTGAGAAAAATTGCCCTTCTAAATGGCCATTACCAAAACATAATCTTAATTAACTACTATCTCAATCCCAATTTTTGAAATTGCTTAAGAATCATGGTAGTTTATGAACTCCAAACTTGTATAGCCTCGTGTGCAAAAGAAAAAGAAGAAAGTTGTTTCACCTATCTAGTTAAATTTTGAATTTGAAAATGTTTTGGCCTTGAAGGGGAGACACCATACATTATCGTGAGTATGACATTAAACTCTTGCAGCAAGAAAAAAAATAAGAATAAATTGAAGTTTTGGGCTACTAAAGGCCTTTTACCTATTTTTGTTTTGATGGAATGGCATTAATAATCACCCTCATCCATTTCTTGTTAGATCTAGATTGATCTTGTATCTTAATCTTATTTATTAGTTATTTTCAGCCATTTGTTTTTGCTCAGAAAAGTCCAAAATTGTTAGCTAAGCAATAAATTGGCATCATATTAGAGCAGAACAAATAGATGCTGACCACAAGCATGATTACAATAGCCCATAACATTAACCAAAATACAACTATTACAAACGAACTGCAATCTATCAAGATGAGAAAATTAAATGTAAATAGCATTGTAACAAAAACAAGTTGGTAACAAAAGAATAGGTTACAATAACATATAGTTAAACCTCTGTCCCCCATCCAAGGTAGACACATAGAATTTCTTAATCTGAATTACAATTAATCAAATAGAGGATGATGAACCATATCAAAAAAACACACTCCTTCTTGATCATGCTCTTCATATTTTCTTAATGAAACTATGCTCTCCACGGAGATTGCAACCTTCAAATAATGATAAACACCAATAATATTTCCAAGAGGTTTAATCTCTTGGGTTTGGAGATCATATAACACAATTCTTCCATTGCTATCTTCCAAAAGGAACTGATCATGTTTCCAAAATCCTAATGGCATTTCCACTCCCACAAGGGGTCCAATAGTTAAGTGCTTGGTCCAAGATCCTTTGTTGCCATACTCTTCCATTACCCACAAATCCAAGAAATCCAAGCACTTCTCTTGCCCAGGAAAAGGACAAATAATCATAGCAAGGGATTCTTTAAACTTGGCAACACGGCTATGCAATGCATAAAATATGTGGCCATCAAATTCTCTTGGTGAACTAATTACAAACCTTATAATCTGAGAAATTTCATCAATCATGTCAAATGCAACAATTACCAAGGCACCATCATCATAAGCCCTCCAGTGAAATGCTCCATGAACAAAGGCATCAATACAAGATTCTCCTATACCGGAAATAGAAGATGGCACGGTGCAATCCATTTTTCTCCAACAATTAGAACTCAATGTGTATAACAGAGCTTGCCAAGGCTAAGAATGAGAGAGCATAACTATTTTGTAATCATTAGTTTTGGTATCAAAGCCAAACCCAGAAAAGTATATGCTCTTTGCTGCAAAATGGCAATTAGGTACAAGTCTGGATTCTCTCATGGAAGGGTTCACTAATAAATTGAAGGATAGCTACAAATAAAATATAAAACATTACAAGGACCAAAGATTTCTACTTCGGAAATTTGACTCTGGTTGATAATTGTATCTAGAATACTCAGAGAGGAACTGTTTGTTGCTTGGTTGAAAGAGAGCTTAGAAACAACTACTCTCTTATCATCTGGCAGGGCAGAAAAGGGGTATCATGCTTAATAAGGAGGACAATATCATCTTTTGTGTTGATTTGGTTAAATAAGACAAGGTGCTTCAAGATAAAGTTAGGATTTGTGATCAAATGGCACCAAGATTTGTGAACACTTTTAAAACGCACGAGAGATTTCGCTGGCAACTTTGAGAGGATATCAAGCACCAAATCTCTTAGTCGATTTTCATTTCTAGCCATCTGTGGTGCAATTAAATCTTGGCACAGGTTCTTTGTTTTATCTCTCCTCAGTAATGTATCTCAATCTTTAGTTCTTTTCTTTTCTTTTTTTTTTTTAAACAAAATTGGGTATGATAGAAGTGTCTTAGTCCTCTTCTGCACTTAGCTTTACCACAATCGCAATGTGAAACTCTTGCTCAAATGCTACAAAAACAAATAAATATATCTCAAATGGGCTACTTGCATATTAAAGCACATGACACACTGCTGGGCAATTAAAATTATTATTATATTGGCCAAAAGAGGTTCATGATGCATAGTTTAATGTGCAGGAATGCATATTCTGATTTTGATAACTATATTGCATGAAAATCCTAATTGTTTGAATAAAATTGTTTTGATAACTCAGTCATAAAAATTTTGCAAAGAAGGCCAGCAACTTTTTTGAACACATCCACCAATATTGAAAAATATAGTTTCTACAATGTCTAAAACGTTCACAAAACAGAGAACCACAATTACCGCAACTACGTTCCTCAACCAGCAGCTGCACCTNCACAAAACAGAGAACCACAATTACCGCAACCACATTCCTCAACCAGCAGCTGCACCTCCCCCTGCAGCTCCTCACCCTGCAGTACAAACATTGCTTCATTTAGCTATACAATGGGCAAAGTATTCACAGAATTCACAGAATACCCAATTTATCAACACGTTTGGCTATAAATTACCCCAAAACTCTTCAGAAACAATCACAACAAAAAACGGATAGAGTAGAAGCTTCGGAAATTTGAGGAAAAAAAAAAACCAACACATAGGAAACATTTTCATCAATTCAGGTATCTAACATCCTTCTTCACCGTTCATTTTTCTTGTTCTCAGCACCCACGGCACACCCACAAATCCATAGTTTTCTAACATCTACATATTTACATCTTAGTAAGTTTTTTTTAGAGAGGTAGAATTTTAGAGTAAATTTTTTTTTATTAAAAAAAAAAAAAAACAAAACAAAGACATTAACAGCGAGGAGAAACCAACCGTTGCTAACCAAAATAACGTCTGGGAGGGGGTGGTGCCGCTGGTGGCAGCGGTTTCCACCCTACCCCAATTTCTTCCATTTTTAGAGAGAGAAATAGAATTAGAGAGAGAAATAAAAACCAAAAGATAATAATAATCGAGGGGTAAACATTCTTTAAGCCAGGTCTCTTTATTAAGCCAGTTATTTCAATTAAGTCCAGAAATAACTGCAAAATAGAAACAAATATTCACCAGCAAACTCAAAACCCAGGTCTCTTTATATTGCTGTATAAAGGAAAAATAAGGCAACTGCTCAACCCAATTTCCTAATAATCATGCTAAATTTAAAAGAAACACATAAGTAAGAAACATATGATGTCAGGATGTGAAATACACAACATCAGAATGCATTTGAAATCTTATTTGATCCAACAAAACATGAATGATGTCATATGACAGTATCCAGACCACCAATTGAGATCCTTAAACAATTTCGTCTAATGGGTCATTAGCATCATATTCATATTGGAAGAACATCAAAGAATTGAAAGTGGTATTCTCAGTGTTCCAAGCACATTCAAAATCACTTGCAAAGATTATAAGCATAAAAATTTTCATTTCATATCAAGTAGAAATTCACTTTATATTTAATATCTTACAGCAAGGGGTAAACATTTTGTAAGTTCCACAATTCTTTATCCTGCTTTTGATGATAAGAAATGATTCTATATCTTCTAATATGTGTTTTGTTTAAGTATCTTTCTAAGTACAGGTTAGCAAACACTAAGAAATGGTTCTGCTAGTTTGTTAGAACTAGTTCTTAAACCAGTTCTACTCTCCTGGATGCTGCTATGTGTGTAAAGTCTTCAGATCTAAAAGTGTTTGTCAGAAGGTCACTTCATGTGTGATATAACCATTTCCCTATGAAGAGTTGGTGGCGATGTACCTTTCAAGGGAAGTTAGTAAAAAGTAACTTCTTTGGCACTACAAGACAAGGGAAATAGTTAGTGGACTTGGATTGTATCTTAGCTTGACAGCTGTCCAAATATCAACGGTGAAGATTGATCTTCACGTGCTACCCCATGCTTTCTGAAGATAACAAAGAGGAGAGGTAAAAGGAAGAAAGAATAGAGGAAGTCTCAGTGTGTGATAGCAGTTCTTCATCTTCATTTTTGTACTGATAAACTTCTTCTTTCCTATGTTCAAATCTGTGTAAAATTAGCTCTAGAGAGAGAGAGAGAGTACTTTAATGGAGTTCAATTCTTTTTTGAGAGTTAAGAACTCAAGATTTTAGTAAGAAATACGTGAGGGACTTCTAGTTGTGATACTAGAAGGAAAAAGTTCTTGGTGAGCTTTAGAGTGAGAAACCATTGATTTAAAAGCTTGGAGAAGCTTGGACAAATTAAACTCAACTCAACTTAGTGGAACCCTAGGGCTTTGGGAGATGTGGATGTAGGTTTTAGTGTTGAACCACTATATATTTGTGGCTAAGATCTTCTTAAGTCTTCTCTATTTCTTTACTGGTTATGCTTTATAGAATGTCATTGATGTGTTGAGTTAAATTTGCTAAGTTTTTTGGACTGATTCATATGTGTTATCTCTGTGAAATGAATCTATGCTTGTCTATCTATCTATTCAATTCTGGAACTAATTCTTAAGTTGTAGAACTAACTCTTATATTGTTTAGAACTTGGATTAAGTTATGCTTAATTGTTCATCTGGATTGAGATTTTTGATAAACTCTTATTCACCCCTCCTCTAGGAGGATTTCCTGTAACATTCACATTCAATCTCTAGAAATGCATTGTGGCCATCCTAATACAATAAAAAAGAAAAATCAGCAAAGGCTAAAATGTTAAAATTGTAAATTTCTCTTGTATCTCCTGCATATAAATGACAAAAATTAATCAAAAAGGTACAGAACAGTGAACCATTAATCTA
Source organism: Cercis canadensis (assembly GCA_003255065.1). Classification (NCBI taxonomy): domain Eukaryota; kingdom Viridiplantae; phylum Streptophyta; class Magnoliopsida; order Fabales; family Fabaceae; genus Cercis; species Cercis canadensis. The sequence continues at coordinate 34,205 of QAOA01007673.1, read as the reverse complement.
ATTCTCATGTTTTTTTTTTTCTTTTTTTGAAAATTATTTTTCAAATCTATGAAACCCATAATCTAATTCTCAATTCTTTTTAGGTAGTGAAATTGGACAAGTTGTTCACTGACAAGATTTTCTAGATGATAAATAAAGCATTTGAGCTTTTGGTCACCAAAAAGTCATTGAGATGTCTCCTACACCTCTGACACTAAAAAAAGTTACCCTTCTAAATGGCCATGACCAAGACATAATCTTAATTAACCACTATCTCCATCCCAATTTTTGAAGTCACTTGAGGGTCATGATAGTTTTTGGACTCCAAATTTGTATACCCTTGTGTGCAAAAGAAGAAAGTTGTTTCGGCTATCTAGTTAAATTTAGAATTTGGAAATGTTTTGATCTTGAAGGGGAGACACCATACATTATCGTGAGCATAACATTACACTCTTGCAGCAAGAAAAAAAAAAAAAGAATAAATTGAAGTTTTGGGCTACTAAAGGCCTTTTACCTACTTTTGTTTTGATGGAATGGCATTAATAATTAGCCTCATCTATTTCTTGTTAGATCTAGGTTGATCTTGTATCTTAATCTTATTTATTAGTTATTTTCAGCCATTTGTTTTTGCTCAAAAAAGGTCCAAAATTGTTAGCTAAACAATTCAATGGAATCATATTAGAGCAGAACAAGTAGATGTTGGCCACAAGCATGATTAAGTAGCCCATAACATTAACCAAAATACAACTATTACAAACGAACTGCAATCTATCAAGATGAGAAAATTAAATGTAAATAGCATTGTAATAAAAACAAGATGGGAAAAAAAGAATAGGCTACAATAACACATAGTTAACCCCCCTCCCCCATCCAAGGTAGACACATATGGAATTTCTAACTCTGAATTGCAATTAATCAAATAGAGGATCTTGAACCATTTCAAAAAAATATACTCCTTCTTGATCATGCTCTTCATCTTTTCTGAACGAAACCATGCTCTCTACGTACACTACAACCTTCAAATAATGATAAACACCAATAATATTTCCAAGAGGTTTAATTTCTTGGGTTTGGAGATCATATAACACAATTCTTCCATTGCTATCTTCCATAAGGAACTGATCATGTTTCCAAAATCCTAATGGCATTTCCACTCCCACAAGGGGTCCAATAGTTAAGTGCTTGGTCCAAGATCCTTCATTGCCATACCCTTCCATTACCCAAAAATCCAAGAAATCCAAGCACTTCTCTGCCCCAAAAAAGGACAAACAATGCTAGCAAGGGATTCTTTAAACTTAACAACATGGCTAGCAAATGCATACACTATGTGGCCATCAAATTCTCTTGGCTAACTTATAAACCTCATAATCCGAAAAATTTCATCAACCATGTCAAATGCCACAATTACCATTCCACCATCATCATAAGCCCTCCAGTGAAATGCTCCATGAAGAAAAGGATCAATACAACCAGATTCTCCTACAATGGAAATAGAAGATGGAACGGTGCAATCCACTTCTATCCAACAATTACAACTCAATGAGTATAACTGAGCTTGCCAAGGCTCAGAATGAGAGAGCATAACTATTTTGTAATCATTAGTTTTGGTATCAAAGCCAAACCCAGCCAAGTATACGCTCTTTGCTGCAAAATGGTTATCAGGTACAAGTCTGGATTCTCTCATGGAAGGGTTGACTAATAAATTGAAGGGATAGGTACAAATAAAATATAAACCATTACAAGGACCGAAGATTTCTACTTCGGAAATTGGATTTTGGTTGATAATTGTATCCAGAAAAATTGGAACTGTTTGTTGCTTGGTTGAAAGAGAGCTTAGAAACAAGTACTCTGATGATCTGACCGGGAAGCAAAGGGGTGCTATGCCTAACAAGGAGGGCAATATCATCTTTTGTGTTGATTTGGTTAAAGGAGACAAGGTGCTTCAAGATAAAGTTAGGATTTGTGATCAAATGGCACCAAGATTTGCGAACACATTTAAAACGCACAAGAGATTTCATTGGCAACTTTGAGAGGATATCAGGCACCAAATCCCCTAGTCGATCTTCATTTCTAGCCATCTGTGGTGCAATTAAATCTTGGCATAGGTTATTCTTCTATCTCTCCAGGAAAAAAGTGTCTCAATCTTTAGTTTAGTTCTTTCCTTTTTTTAAAAAAATTGGGTATGATAGAAGTGTCTTAAGTCTTCTTCTGCACTCAGCTTTACCACAATCCCAATGTGTAACTCTTGCTCAGATTCTACACAACAAAGAAATNTCTTCTATCTCTCCAGGAAAAAAGTGTCTCAATCTTTAGTTTAGTTCTTTCCTTTTTTTAAAAAAATTGGGTATGATAGAAGTGTCTTAAGTCTTCTTCTGCACTCAGCTTTACCACAATCCCAATGTGTAACTCTTGCTCAGATTCTACAAAACAAAGAAATATATCTCAAATGGGCTACTTGCATAGACAAGACACACTGCTGGGCAATTAAAAATATTATTATATTGGCAAAAACAAAGAGGTTCATGATGTATAGTTTAATGTGCAGGAATGCATATTCTGATTTTGATAACTATATTACATGAAAATCCCAATTGTTTGAATAAAATTGTTTTGATAACTCAGTCATAAAAATTTTGGAAAGAAGACCAGCAACATTTTTGAACACGTCCACCAATATTGAAAAATACAGTTTCTACAATGTCTAAAACCTTCACAAAACAGAGAACCACAATTACCCCAACCACGTTCCTCAACCAGCAGCTGCAGCTCCTCACCCTGCAGCACAAACATTGCTTCATTTAGCTATACAGTCAGCAAAGTATTAACAGAATTCACAGAATACCCAATTTATCAACACGTTTGGCTATAAATTGCCCCAAAACTCTTCAGAAACAATCACAACAAAAAATGGACAGAGTAGAAGCTTAGGAAATTTGAGGAAAAAAAAAAAACAACACATAGGAAACATTTTCATCAATTCAGGTATCTAACATCCTTCTTCACTGTTCATTTTTCTTGTTCTCAGCACCCACGGCACACCCACAAATCCATAGTTTTCTGACATCTACATATTTTGTTAGGAACTCAATCCCAAGAGGAGAGCTTCACACTTTCTTGTGAAATCGATGTGGGACTTCTCATATCGTAACATTACCCACCCCTTGAGAAGCCGGACGGCCCACGGACGGCCCACTCAGGGTGGCTATCACTCTGTCTGCCAGGTAGCCCTTTCCTTGGTTGCTCCTTTCCAAGGTTGCCTCCTCCCGTTGCGTTTCCGACTCTCAATGAAAGCACCAATGTTAGCAACTCAAGCCCAAGAAGAGAGCCCAACCCAAAAGACTAGTCTATTAGGTGAGAGAGCCTCTTAGACTTAAGTACCATTTCACACTTTCTTGTGAAACCGATGTGGGACTTCCCATATCGTAACATATTTACATCTTAGTATGTTTTTTAGAGTAGATTTTTTTATTAAAAAGACACAAAACAAACAAAAGAGAGACATTAGCAGCAAGGGGAAACCAGTCGTTGCTAACCAAAATAAAGTCTGGGAGGGGGTGGCGCCGTTGGTGGCAGTGGTTTCCACCTTGCCCCAATTTCTTCCCTTTTTAGAGAGAGAAACAGAATTAGAGAGAGAAATAAAAATCAAAAGATAATAATAACAAAAAATAATAATAACAACCGAGGGGTGGCTCCACCCCATCCCCACCTTTTTTTCCCTCTTAGAGAGAAAAACCCATTCTAGACAGAGAAGCAGAGGTTCAAGGGAGAGAAATAGAGAAATTTAGGAGAATAGAGAGAGGGTTTCTTACCTTAGCTACCAATTAGTGAGTTTAGAGCCAAAATAGATGAGTTTTCCTTCTAGAGAGGTGAGGTAGACGCAGAGGACTGTGTTATTCTTATTCCATTGTTTGGGCCATTCTTATATGCTTTATTTCTTTTTATATTACAACTGTTTGGTCAATTTTTTTTTTCTTTTACACATAATAAGTTGGAAAATAATTGTAATGACAATAGTTATGCCGTTAGTGTGACTTAAGAAATCCCTAATAGCTAATATCACTTATTTATTTATTTATTCATTTTTTTAATTGCCACATTTTTGTTATTTAGTATTTATTTGTTAGATTTTGTCTTACTTCTTGAACATTTCAAAACTTTTTTACTAAATGCTAGAATAAAATTACAAATGAGAGAATAATCAAAATTAATTATAATGATAGTGATATTTTGACATTCTAAAAATAAATAGATCTCTCTACTTTTGCCTGGTAGGGCTTGAGATCGATCTTTAATAAAAATCTTTTCATTTATGTTAAAGTGTGGATCTAGAGTATCAATAAGAGAATAGTCAAGGATAATTATGATAACGGCAACTCCTTTGACATTCCGAAGGAGTGAAGGTCATTTCATTCTTTCTAGAAGTACTTGTGAGCTTAGAGAAAGACCTCCAATAAATATTTCTTACCACAAATCATTAATTTTAATATTCATAATAAGTTGCATTTTTGCAAATTTTCAAATTATGACTTGGCTGATAAAAATGCCAAAAATTTCCTATGATAGAATAAATTAGAAGAGGATTGTAATGACAATAGCTACCTCTACCCAATAGTTTTGAGGCATTTTTAGGGTTCACTAGAAGTGTTAGTGTGGCCTAATAAAACATTGATTTATTTTAAAATCTATTGACCAATCTAATTCATTTTTTTTTTCGTTTTAAAAACGNTTCATTTTTTTTTTTTTCGTTTTAAGAACGGCCAACAAGTTATTAAATTAGTAACTGTTTCAAGAACCAGCATCATTGGGTGCTAATATATTCCCTATGCATAATTAACCCTCGAACCCAAACTCTGAAAACATAGACTATTTTTTAGGTGTCCAACGGCACAATTCTATTTGTTTAAGATGGAATAATACAATTCGTGGCGACTCCATTATCTTGCATCATGGCTTACCGTGTTTTTTTTTTTTTATATTCTTTTTTCGGTGGGAATTTCGCCGCTTTGCATTGCTTGTTGATAGGGATGTTGCAACAGTAGTTAATATACATATAAAAAAAATAGCAAAAATAAAGATATAGAGTAGAATGCTTGANACAAGTTATTAAATTAGTAACCGTTTCAAGAACCAGCATCATTGGGTGCTAATATCTTCCCTACGCATAATTAACCCTTGAACCCAAACTCTGAAAACATAGACTATTTTTTAGGTGTCCAACGACACAGTTCTATTTGTTTAAGATGGAATAATACAATTCGTGGCGACTCAATTATCTTGCATCATGGCTTACCGTGTTTTTTTTTTTTTATATTCTTTTTTCCGTGGGAATTTCGCCGCTTTGCATTGCTTGTTGATAGGGATGTTGCAACAGTAGTTAATATACATATAAAAAAAATAGCAAAAATAAAGATATAGAGTAGAATGCTTGAAAAAGAATAGAATGAATAAGACATGATACATGGGTCAGTTTATATTTAATTAAATCTATTGATCACAAGAGAGGGGTTAGGCTTACACATATACTGTAAGAATTAAGTTTGAAAGCATTATGGGCCGATTCTTTCTATGATTAGCTGGACAGTAGACTTGGCCACTAGTAATTGTGTTTGCACATGGTAGGTAGAAGAAAAAATGCAAAAGTGGGAATAAATATATACCTGAATTTCTAATGTAACATATTCTATCTATAAAAAGTAAAAAAAATATATTAAGAAACTATAGTAATGCAATGGCCATGGCCCCCAAAAGAAGATTTAGGAAAACCTATATATATATCATTTAAGCTACATAAATGATTTTTTTTTCTCCCCCAGCACAAAAGAAAAACACATATATATTGAAGGACCAATTTTTAGAGGGGATAAAAAAATGAAGGTAATATTGCACTCTTAATATACCAATATGAAAATACTTTTGTGTATTAGAATTTTATTCTTTCATTTATAGGTTTTCAGTTAAACTCTTTTTGTAAAGTACATGTTACTACCAAAAGAAAAAAAAAACTTTTCCTTACTAAAAATTAAAATTATTTGGTTTCTTACCTAAAATGATACTATGAGTGCTACTTCAGCATGACATATTAAGGCTTTTCAAAATTATTATATACTGCAGCAAAATTGATAAGTGAAATTGTTTACTTAGTGAATTAATCACACGATGCTTGATACATGATTCGAATAATTCTGGTTAGCTATTTCTAAAATTTCAAAATAATGTTGTCTAAACTATTCCTAAGAGATATCTTATTAGTTGTCAGAAATAAAGAAAACAAAGAAAATATCATGTTCTTTCACACAAAAAATAGAAATAAAGAAAATAAAACAGGGAAATAATTTTCTTTTTTAAAGAAAAAAGTTATACATCGGTGGCCCAAAAGGGGGAAAAATCATTATATGTTGTTGGCATATTTCAGCCAAATCGGATATGATAATGGATTAAGTTACTTGAAGGCCTAATTAATACCCATCCGATTTAAAGTTCAAATAATTTGAGTTCTTACGTTTTCCCTTCTCTAAAGGCCCAGAATAATGCTAGCAAGCTTGGTGCCTTGGTGGAAACATGTATGGGATGCTTCTTCTATTCCCAGGCATAACTTCATTTGTTAGCTAGGTTGGCTGAATTGGACAGATTATCCCCAAGAGATGGTTGTTAAACTGTGGATGTAAAGGAAATATAATGTGTGTTTTTTTCAGCAGAATCATTGAAGATAGAGAGCATTTAGTCTTGGTTGCTCTTTCACCAAAAGAATTTGGCAATAGTACTTGTACAAAAACTATGTTATAGGCAAATTTTATTCTGAGAAAATGAATTTAACTAGCTCCAATCTTTAAAAGGGTATAGTGTTTTAAATTATATGATTCATTAGCTAACTTGGAAAGCTACTATCTATTATATTTAACGTGAAAGGAATAGGAAAAATTCTGGTAATTTCTTCTTCACATAAGCTCAAACCATAGATATGATTTATAGTGATGTTAAACATAAATTGTTGTGTTCTTCTTGCTCTAAAAATGGAGCCGTAAACAGGGATTTATTTTAAAAAATGGGGAGTTAGAAAGATTGTTTTGACTTGAGGTAGGTTTCTTTGGGTGTTTGTTTTTATGTTTTGACAGAGCTGTAGTTTTGTTGTGTTTCTCATGTTTCTGAGCTGTGAATAAAATTCTAAACAAAAAAAGGAGAAAAAGAAGAAAGGTGGCACAATTATAGCTCTAAACATGCCCACAGTTTTTCACATTATACGGACGTAACCATTTTTTTCAGCAAAATAAATAATTCTGACTAAAAAAATAAATAATAAATAATATAACATGACCTTCTCTTTTTGTTGGAGAAGAGAGAAATTAAGTCGGAAAATACAACCAAATTTAAGCTATTTGGCAAAAAGCTATAAAATAAGAATAGCTATGAAGCTACTTGGTATGGTTTAGTGGTATGGGGTTTAGGTAGTATATAAGAAATTAGGGATTTGAACCTCCTTACTCTCCTCTATCTATTTAAGATATAACATTTTAGTTTTTCATCCTTTCAGCAGAGTCTCTTATTTTGATAGAAAAATAATATCAATTCTCTAATCCAATATCGAAAGTCTTTTAGAAAGAGGGGCATAAGAACCAAAACATTCCCGATACCCATTTCCTGCTTTGTGCCACAATATGATTTAGTTCATTGAAGCACAAGCTTTTTGCTTCTTTATTTTATGAACAGAAATTTGTACTTCTTGACTAGATAGTAACGCCGTATTCTTCTAATAATATGTCTTTGTGGAGTGATTCTTCTTGCAATTATCTGTATTTGGGAACTAACAATTAGGACTAGGGAGTGGTTGCTATACAAAAAGTGAAAATAGAAGTATGGAGCAGATCAATAGGTATCAAGAAGAATAAGTAGGAGTCGATGATGCATGTCCACGATACATGGTTAATTTACATCAATTCTCATCTATTGTATTTATTACTAACACTAATTAAGCACATGTTGCTCTGTCTCTTTGTTTTACACTCTGACTTTTAGGAATGAGTTGAAATTGGTAACCTTGTTCAATGATTCCTCCCTTACTTATTTGAGTTTAGCAACTAGCAACTACATCTGGGGTGTGGTTAATACAGAAAGAGAATTATGGAGCAGAATAGAAAAGAGTTGATGATGCATTTGCCCAATATGCTGTTTCAGGGTTAATTTACATATTTCTCCATTTACTTTTTTTATTTCTATTCCTAACAGTAAGCACATGTTCCTCTGTCACTTTGTTTTAAAGATGTGTTTAATAACATCAGGTTTATCTTTGATTAATGCTGATTGTTGCTTTCTATACCATTTTTGTTATATTTGAAAAATTTGAGAGTTGGGCTAGTTTTGTGTCTCTTTTACGGTTTCACCATGCTACTTCACACTTCAATTAATTTTGTATCAATCATATTTTGCATACGAATTTACACTGGTGTATGTACAAAAGTGTCTGAATTTTACTTTGTCTTGTTTGTGATTATTAGAACGAAAGTGTGACATTTCTATTCTTACTCTGTTGCACAAATCAAAAGGTAGAACATATAGCTTAACAATTATAAAAAACACTTATGTACCCTTTACACTGTAAAATAGTTTAGAAAACATTCACTTGTTGAAAACACGTCTTCTTTTATAATACTTCAAAAAAGTCCTTTTGATGTCTATATAATATTTTGGCATTGCTTAACTAAGCTAAAATCAAAGTGTGTCTTTATATAAATATATCAATTTCCATTGAAAGTAAAGAATAACTTCTAAATTTTGTGGCAGTTACACATTCAATTTTTTTTTTCTTTCTAAATTATCATAGATCTCCTCTAAATATTGAAGATATGCTACTGAATAATCTAATTTAAGTATTTAACAAAGTCGTTCAAGCTTAGTTATACACGATATATATTATAAGAGAACATTATTGGTAGGCCTTTGGATTCATATAAATTCTCTTCTATTTTATTTATTATTAACGCTAACTAAGCACATGTTGCTCTGTCTCTTTGTTTCACACTCGACTTTTAGGAACAAGTTGAAATTGGTAAGCTTGTTGAATGATTCCTCCCTTACTTATTTGAGTTTGGCAAAGAGCAACTACGTCTTGGGTGTGGTTAATATAGAAAGAAAATGGAGGTATGGAGCAGAATAGATAAGAGTTGATGATGCATTTGCCCAATATTGTTAACTGAAGATAACCATGGCCGTGTTCATTAATCTAAGGCCATGTCATCAACCGTGTCTTACAGCCTGAGACCAAGCTAATCACTAGAGGTGCACAAGGTTGTTTACTAAAGACAGAGACGGCCATGTTCATTAATAGTCATGACCGTGTTTGAGAGAAGAACACGGCCCGTGTCTTCATTAGTCAGAGCCGTGTTATCAGGGCAAGTTAGTTATTTTTGGGTTAATTTAGTGTACAGTCAGTTATCAAGTTAGTTAGGCTTATTTTTAATTAGTTGAGGTTAGTTAGACTTATCTGTAATTAGCTAGATTCTAATCTTGTAGTGCAAGTTTAGTCTTAGACTATATATATTGATGTAAACTGATTTCTTTCTAATGAGAATATCATTTTTCTGCAATTCATGTTTTCTCTCTTGTTCTTGAACTTCTCTAAAGAAGAAGCTTCTCTGCTGAAACTTCGATTTCATGGTATTAGAGCTTGAGCAGAGAAGCTTCTTCTTCAAAGAAGTTCAAGAACGAGAGAGAAAATGTGAATTGCAGAAAAATGATATTCTCATTAGAAAGAAATCAGTTTACATCAGTATATATAGTCTAAGACTAAACTTGCACTACAAGATTAGAATCTAGCTAATTACAGATAAGCCTAACTAACTTCAGCTAATTACAAATAAGCCTAACTAACTTGATAACTGACTGTACACTATATTAACTCAGCAATAACTAACTTGCCTTGATAACACAGCTCTAACTAATGAAGACACGGGTCGTGTTCTTCTCTTAAACACGGCCGTGTCTGCCTTTAGTAGACAACCGTGTGCACCTCCAGNTACAAATAAGCCTAACTAACTTGATAACTGACTGTACACTAAATTAACTCAGCAATAACTAACTTGCCTTGATAACACGGCTCTAACTAATGAAGACACGGGTCGTGTTCTTCTCTTAAACACGGCCGTGTCTGTCTTTAGTAGACAACCGTGTGCACCTCCATACAAATAAGCCTAACTAACTTGATAACTGACTGTACACTAAATTAACTCAGCAATAACTAACTTGCCTTGATAACACGGCTCTAACTAATGAAGACACGGGTCGTGTTCTTCTCTTAAACACGGCCGTGTCTGTCTTTAGTAGACAACCGTGTGCACCTCCAGTGATTAGCTTGGTCTCGGGCTGTAAGACACGGTTGATGACACAACCTTAGATTAATGAACACGGCCATGTCTATCTTCAGTTAACAAATATGGAGCACATGTCCATGATGATGCAATCTTGAGGCTATAAAAATCTCCTCCCCCTTCCTTCTATTTCATCCATGCATAATTAACATCATTTGCAAAACATGCTTACTGCCATGCATGCCAAGTTTCTGTCTTTTGTTATCTTTGTCTTCTTGTCCAATCTCCATATCTAAGGAGCTCCACCTCGTCGTCCTTTTAATCGTCCACTACCTCGTCCTCAATATAAGCACGACTATTTTATACTTGCCCTCACATGGCCACCTTTGTTCTGTCTCTCATCCTCGGGGCCATGCCAACCATCTCTGCCAACCATACAGTTCACAATGTTAGTCCCACAATTCTCTAATTCAGTTTTGATGATAACAAATGATCCTACTGTTACTAATCTTATATTATGTGCTTAAGTGTTTATTTAGAATAGGTTAGTAAGAAGTCTTCAACAAAGAACTAGTTCTGGCAAATGAGGACTTGTTATTCAAGAAGTTGACTACCCAGATTTTTTGCTGATGTGGATGAGGATCTATACTGAATTAAGAAAACCTAAGAAAGCTCTCTTTTTGTTAGAAAGTTTCCTATACAAAGTGAGGAAATTTCCCCTTAAAAGTGCAGCTGTAAGATCCACTTTTTAAGGGATAAAGTAAGAATTGTTTATTGCTAAAAGTGAAAGAGATAATGCAAATGGGATTCTCTTTCTCTATGTGGTGGACAGCTGTCCTTAGTGGTGCTGTTTTCTGAACTTTCACTTGGGCTCATCTTCCTTTATGAAGAGAAATTCTTTGGGCCTTCAAGAGCTAGCTCAACTTGTTCTTTAGAACTAGTTCCTGCTTCTGGATAATGAGAGTCTTTCAATTTTGCTGATGTAGACAATTGTGCCAAAGACTCTAGTGGCTTTTGTCTTCTTTTCTTCTCTCTAGGAAAATGTGGTAGTTGAGATTAGAAGTAGTCTTTTGAAAGTGACTGATGTAACATCCACTAAAATATTGGCTCGAAGACAAAATGACCAAAATTGCAGATTTTATGAATATAAATAGACTAAATTGTTCATTTTCAAGCAAGAGGGATACACAATCTCGAGTTATTAAAATAGGAGAAACAAAATTTCAATTAAGTTGAGAAATAACCGCGAAATAGAAACAAATATTCACCAGCAAACTCAAAACCCAGGTCTCTTTATATTGCTGTATAAAGGAAAAATAAGACAATTGCTCAAACCAATTTCCCAATAATCATGCTAAATTTAAAAGAAACACATAAGTAAGAAAATATATTATGTCAGGATGTGAAATATACAACATCAAAATAAAATTTGAAGCCTTATTTGATCCAACAAAACATGAATGATGTCATATAACAGTATCCAGACCACCAATTGAGATCCTTAAATAACTTCGTCTAATTGGTCATATTGGGAGAACATCAAAGAATTGAAAGTGGTATTCTCAGTGTTTTGAGCACATTCAAAATCACTTGCAAAGATTATAAGCATAAAATTATTCATTTCATATCAAGTAGAAATTCACTTTATATTCAATATCTTACAGCAAAGGGTAAACATTCAATCTCTAGAAACACATTGTGGCCATCCTAATACAATAAAAAAAATCAGTAAAGGCTAAAATGTTCAAAACACCGTAATTAAAAAACAAAACATCTAGCAACAAATGCTAAAATGTTAAAATTTTAAATTTCTCTTGTATCTCCTGCATATAAATGACAAAAATTAATCCAAAGGTACAGAACAGTGAACCATTAATTAATTCTCCTGTTTGTTTTTTTTTTCTTTTTTGAAAATTATTTTTCAAATCTATGAAACCCATAATCTAATTCTCAATTCTTTTCAGGTAGTGAAGTTGGACAAGTTGTTCACTCACGAGCTTTTCTAGCTGATAAACAAAGCACTTGAGCTTTTGGTCACCAAAAAGTCACGAGATGTCTCCTACACCTCTGACACTGAAAAAAGTTACCCTTCTAAATGGCCATGACCAAGACATAATCTTAATTAACCACCATCTCCATCTCAATTTCTGAAGTCACTTGAAAGTCATGATAGTTTATGGATTCCAAATTTGTATAGCCTAGTGTGCAAAAGAAGAAAGTTGTTTCGGCTATCTAGTTAAATTTAGAATTTGAAAATGTTTTGGTATGGACCATACATTATGGTGAATATGATGTTACACTCTTGCAGCAAGAAAAAAAAAATAATAAATTGAAGTTTTGGGCTACTAAAGGACTTTTGCCTACTTTTGTTTTGATGTAATGACATTAATAATTAGCCTCATCCATTTCTTGTTAGTTCTAGGTTGATCTTGTATCTTAATCTTATTTATTAGTTATTTTCAGCCATTTGTTTTTGCTTGAAAAAGGTCCAAAATTGTTAGCTAAACAATTCAATGGAATCATATTAGTGCAGAACAAGTAGATGCTGACCACAAGGATGATTATAGTAGCCGATAACATTAACCAAAATACAACTATTACAAACGAACTGCAATCTATCAAGATGAGAAAATTAAATGTAAATAGCATTGTTACAAAAACAAGCTGGGAAAAAAAAAGGCTACAATAACACATAGTTAAACCCCTGTCCCCCATCCAAGGTAGACACATATGGAATTTCTTAATCTTAATTGCAATTAATCAAATAGAGGATCATGAACCATTTCAAAAAAAGACACTCCTTCTTGATCATGCTCTTCATCTTTTCTTAACAAAAACTATGCTCTCCACGTAGATTGCAACCTTCAAAGAATGATAAACACCAATAATATTTCCAAGAGGTTTAATCTCTTGGGTTTGGAGATCATATAACACAATTAGTCCATTGCTATCTTCCATAAGGAACTGATCATGTTTCCAAAATCCTAATGGCATTTCCACTCCCACAAGGGGTGCAATAGTTAAGTGCTTAGTCCAAGATCCTTCGTTGCCATACTCTTCCATTACCCACAAATCCAAGAAATCCAAGCACTTCTCTCACCCAGCAAAAGGACAAACAATGATAGCAAGGGATTCTTTAAACTTAACAACACGGCTAGCAAATGCATACACTATGTGGCCATCAAATTCTCTTGGCGAACTTACAAACCTCATAATCCGAAAATTTCATCAACCATGTCAAATGCCACAATTACCATGCCACCATCATCATAAGCCCTCCAGTGAAATGCTCCATGAACAAAAGGATCAATACAACCGGATTCTCCTAAAATGGAAATAGTAGATGGCACGGTGCAATCCACTTCTCTCTAACAATTACAACTCAATGAGTATAACTGAGCTTGCCAAGGCTCAGAATGAGAGAGCATAACTATTTTGTAATCATTAGTTTTGGTATCAAAGCCAAACCCAGTCTAGTATACGTTCTTTGCTTCAAAATGGTTATCAGGTACAAGTCTCGATTCTCTCATGGAAGGGTTGACTAATAAATTGATGGGATAGGTACAAATAAAATATAAGCCATTACAAGGACCAAAGATTTCTACTTCGGAAATTGGATTTTGGTTGATAATTGTATCCAAAATACTTGCAGAAGAACTGTTTGTTGCTTGGTTGAAAGAGAGATTAGAAACAAGTACTCTGATGATCTTGCCGGGAAGCAAAGGGGTGCTATGCCTAACAAGGAGGGCAATATCATCTTTTCTGTTGATTTGGTTAAAGGAGACAAAGTGCTTCAAGATAAAGTTAGGATTTGTGATGAAAGGGCACCAAGATTTGTGAATACATTCAAAAGACATAAGAAATCTCATTGGCAACTTTGAGAGGATATCAGACACCAAATCTTCTAGTCGATCTTTATTTCTAGCCCTCTGTGGTGCAATTAAATCTTGGCACTGGTTCTTCTTCTATCTCTTCACAGAAAAGTGTCTCAATCTTTAGTTCATTTCTTTTCTTTTTTAAAAACAAAATTCGGTATGATAGAAGTGCCTTAGTCTTCTTCAGCACTCAGCTTTACCACACTTGCAATGTGTAACTCTTGCTCAAATGGTACAAAAACAAAGAAATATATCTCAAATGGGCTACTTGCCTATTAAAGGACAAGACACACTGCTGGGCAATTAAAAATATTATTATATTGGCCAAAACAAAGAGGTTCATGATGCATAGTTTAATGTGCAGGAATGCATATTCTGATTTTGATAACTATATTGCATGAAAATCCCAATTGTTTGAATAAAATTGTTTTGATAACTCAGTCATAAAAATTTTGTTTTGCGAAGAAGACCAGCAACTTTTTTGAACACGTCCACCAATATTGAAAAATACAGTTTCTACAATGTCTAAAACATTCACAAAACAGAGAACCATAATTACCGCAACCACATTCCATAACCAGCAGCTTCACCTCCCCCTGCAGCTCCTCACCCTGCAGCACAAACATTGCTTCATTTAGATATACAGTCGGCAAAGTATCAACAAAATTCACAGAATACCCAATTTATCAACACGTTTGGCTATAAATTGCCCCAAAGCTTTTTAGAAACAATCACAACAAAAAACGAACAGAGTAGAAGCTTAGGAAATTTGAGGAAAGAAAACAACACATAGGAAGCATTTTCATCAATTCAGGTATCTAACATCCTTCTTCATGAGAGTTGCAAAGTTTATTCCTAGAGGGGGTGAATAGGAATTATTTAAAATTCGTTTCTAAAAACAGATTCAAATCATAGATTTACTTAAGAACTAGTTCTTATAAACTAATTTTTACGAACTAGTTCTTTGACAAATGCCAAATTTGAATATAACGAAATAACTTAGCACACCATATGAATACCAAAACAGAAAGATATCCAGAAAATCAGAGAAGAGGAAGAGAAAGATCAACACACATGTTTATAGTGGTTCGGCCTAACATGCCTACATCCACTTCTCTTATGTTAATGGGGTTCCACTATATTTCAAGTTTATTTTTTCAAGCTTCTCCAAGCTTTACAACAAGTTTATTTTTCCAAGCTTCTCCAAGCTTAACAACAAGTTTATTTTTCCAAGCTTCTCTAAGCTCAACTCTCATGGTTTTTGTTTCTCAAGCTCACCATGAACTCTCTCTCTCTCTAACTCACTAGAGATCGCTCTCATGGATTTCTCCCATAGAAATCCAAGTTACAAAACCCAAGTGTTTTGGTTTAGCCCCAAAGAAGAATTCTCTCAAAGAGTAGATGTATTACAATGAAGATATTGATACATGAAGAAGTACCCGAGAGTAGGAAGAAGAAGATGCAAAACTCAGCTCTTAACAATGGCTTCCTTCTCTCTCTAAAGTGTATTTCTTTTTTTCTTTCTTCATGAATAATTCGAAGCCTTGAAGTCTTCTTGCTTTATTGGCTTACTTGTGCACGTGAAGAGCCAAATGGTGAGAGAAAAGAGGATCCACCAACCGACTCCTTGTCAATAAGTCACTAGGCTTTTGTCCTTTGGTCCATAAAAGTCTCTCTTTGTGTAAGAGAGTAGATGGACTTTCTTGAAACTTGAGCTTCTCCAAAATGCACTTACAAAGAAACTTTCTATTCTTTAAGAGTACAACTCTTAGTCAGATATGAAAAAAGAAAACTTTGGCCTGGAGTCTATGTGAGACTTTGTCCATGTCAACAATCTTATAGGTTCAACTCATAAGCAAGAACTGGTTTTGAAGAACAAGTTTTTCAAGACTTCATTTGAAGATTATGCTGGATACAACTTAAAAAATATAGCAAAGATTAATAGCAACAAGACAAACAACACATATAAGGAATATCAAGACATTATTGTTATCATCAAAACAGGTTCAGAGACTTGTGGGCCTAATAATCTCCCCCTTTTTTATGATGACAATAATGTGTTTGAGAAAACCTCCCCCTTAGTTTATGCCCAACTAGAACTGAAGGATCAGAACTTCTAGCATCAAAATCAGAAGGGAGATTTCTTAGATAATCTATCCAATAGCAATACAAACAGATATGGCAGTTCAAATAGACTATTCTACATTTCTCCCCCTTTGGCATTATCAAAAAGATAGAGGAAATATCATATCAGCAAAACCATAGCAGGATAGTAAGGGATCAAAGCATTCCATTAACCAAGTTAAAGCATGATCATAAGAGATATCACAAGCAGTCAATCACATTCATAATGTTCATGGATGATGCGTGTGTAATGTTAAAAGCAATAGGCTATAGAATGTCCAATTACGCTACATTTACAACCGAAATTGTATCAAAAGAAACAATTTAGATAAGCTAAGAATCAGAAGATGGGGATTATTGAGATGCAAGTAGAACTGTCAATTTGTCCTTAATGACTGCCAAATCCTTTTCAGTTGTAGCCATCCTAGCAGTAGAGTCAAAAGCCAAAGTTTGGAAGAAATTTAGACGCCTTCAAATTTGATTGGCCAGCTCCTCTGGATTGATTGAATTGATCCACTCTTCATGATCTACCCTTTCAGAAGGTTGAGCTGAAGAACCTTACTTTTTGGCTTTCTTGGTAGGCTTAGAACTGGATGGAGTGTTAGCAGTAGGCCTTTTGGACTTGACTGAAGGAGAACTAGTCGAGACTACAGTTTGTTTACCTTTCCCAGTTGATGAATGCATAGATGGTTTCGATAGGGGATTGGTGGAAAGAAGAGGTTTCTTGAGGATAAGCTTATTAGGAAATGGTTCAGAGTTAAACTTGGAGAGATCAATCTTAAAGTATTTGCAGAGTTTGACACTGATCATTCCATAAGGTAAGCTTGTCTTGGTTCTTGATCCTTTAACAGTAGCAGCCATTGTGCTTAGGATCAGTCTAGGTAAGTTTAGGGGTAATTAGTTTTTTAGATGGTAAAGCAGGAAGAGATCAGGTCTGGACAATTCACTGTGATTGTCAATGTGAGGTAGGAGTTGAGAAGTTATGATTTTGGCCAAGGTTCTGGTGAAAGAATTAAAGCAATGAATTGAGGGAGGTCTGTCTTGCCTTCTTTGGTCAGAAAAATAACATACAGATTCCATTGCATTATCAAAAGGAATAAGATCAAATGGCCAACCTTTTTGCACTACTCTACATTTCCCTTTGACAGGTAATCTCAAAATACTACCTAACAATCTCTCAGAAATCACCATTTTAGTTCCAACAATAAATGATTTTAAATAAATAACTCTAGAATCTGAGCCTTTCAAAGGCTGCAGATGGGCATAGAACAGGAAAATTACCTTGGGAATTAGGCGTTCATCTAGCTAGAGAATGTTTGTCCATCCTATAGAGGCAAAGGGTTCTTCAATTGCTGTGGTTGAAGGAGATGTAGAATCCCAGTAGATAATGCATCTTGGAGTGAATGACCTCTTTTCATAGAGTTTGAGGAAATTTTCCTCAGCAGCTGTGCTCTCAAAAAGATTGATCTCCCTTTTAGAGTAGTACTCTTAGTAGTATTGTTAGATTTTCTTCCATCATCGGGACTCTTAGAAGAAGTCCCTTTCACAGAGTGTTTTGAAACCTTTTTCTTTTTGGGGGCTTCAGCTTGAGTGGTATCTGCATGTTGCTTAGAGGCAGAGTCTTGTGCCTGGAGCATTTTTCCTTTAGACCTCAGGATAAATGCTATTTTTCTTGCCAACATTTTCATTCTTCTTGGTTTTGGAGGAGGAACTGATGGATTGGAGATTGGCACTGGTTCAGGGTCTGTGAATGGTTTGGCTAGGATTATCAGCAGGTGATGCAGGTGGAGATGGTGATTTAGAAGATTGAGAGTCACGAGAGGATGTGACTGAATGTGATGATAATAGAGCTGAGTCAGGTTGAGGATTTTCGAATGAGGGTTCTAAAATGGGAGAATGTGAGGGAGAGGCTAGTTTATCTTTTTCCTTTTGCAGAACGAGAAGCAAATTTCGATGCCCTTTGTATGATGGATTCAATATTTTCCCTTTCCTCTGATGAAGATGAGTTTTCTACCTGAATGAGGTTCTCTTGAGATGTGTTCACTTCAATCTTTCCCTTGAGCTGAAATTTCAATCTTTGACTTGTTCTTTTTCCGTCCATAATTTAACAATTGACTCTTGTGCTAGAGGACTTGGCAGTTAATGAAGGCAATGAGACACTCACCAAGAATGAAGGGAAACGTGCAGGGAAGAACCAGTTGAAGTTGGAGAACAGGGGAAAGGGGAAGTTGAATAGTTAGGTTCAGTTTTGAAGAGATGAAGAGAAATGAAGCCTGGGAATGAATAGGCTGAAACGGTGCGTTCTGGCTAAAATGAAGGACCGCTCAGAGAATGCAAGCGAAACGTGCGTTTTGGCTAAAGGCCAGAAAAAGCGGGCTGAAGTGATGGAGCCCAGTTTCAAAAAAAAAAAAAAAAAACATATTGGCCCAAAAGTGGCTTCAGTCCGAAAATGAATAGAGAGGGCCCTTTTTTTGAAATCAGTCCATAAAAAAATATTGCCCAAGAAAATTGTTGAAATCTCTTCAAATAAAAAATCCAGAAAAAATCAAATTTATTTTAGAAAGATGACAGCTCATGAAATTAAAAAAAGATCAAGTATTGATTTGGACACAATAAAAAATGTTAAATGATCAAATTCCTTTTTTTGTTTTTTTAACAATTTATGAGGAGATGAGCACATATTAGAAGCATTCAGCAGCCAATCAAATTTCTTTATCAAAAATGAAATGCATATGAACAAACATCACGTACACACATACAAGAACACTTCATCAATGCATGTTGATCATGCCTAATTCATGCCTTAGGAAACAGAACCTTTCTTCAGCTAATGGTTTTGTAAAGAAATCAGCAAGCTGATCCTCAATATTAATGAGGGAAAGTTCAATGTCACCATTAAGAACATGATCTCTAAAAAATGATTCTTTATGTCTATATGATTGGTTCTAGAATGCTGCACTGGATTTCTTGCAATGTTTATGGCACTTGTATTATCACAAAGCAAATGAATTTGTTCAGAATTATACCATAGTCAACAAGTTGTTATTTCATCCACAACACTTGTGAACAACACACACCAGCAACCATGTACTCAGTTTCCACTGTTGATTGAGCAATTGAATTTTGTTTCTTTGATTGCCAAGAGACCAATGCTCCTCCAAGAAATTGACAACCTCCACTTCTGCTTTTTCGATCAATGGAACAGCCAGCATAATCAGAATCTGTATATGAAACTAGTTTGAAAGAACTAGTTCTACTGAACAATAGACCAACATTCACAGAATTTATTAGATATCGAAAAATCCTGTTAACAACAGTCAAATGAGATTCCTTTGGATTAACTTGAAATCTTGCACATGCACAAACATAATAGATAATATCTGGCCTAGTAGCAGTCAAATATAACAAGGATCCAATCATTCTATACCTTTTCTCACACATAGATTTACCTTTTTCATCCAGAACCAGTTTTGTAGCAGGACTCATAGGAGTTAAATTCCCTTTTGCATTGTCCATGCCAAAATGCTTAAGTAACTCTCTTATGTACTTGGACCGATTAATGAAAATTCTGTCTTTGAGTTGCTTAACTTAAAGTCCAAAGAAGAAGTTAAGTTCTCCCATCATGCACATCTCAAACTCACTTTTCATTAATATCTCAAAATCCTTGCATAGCTTATTGTTAGTTGATCCAAAGATAATGTCATCAACAAAGATTTGAACTATGATAATATTATGAGATAATCTCTTAGTAAACAAAGTGGTTGTTGTGAGAAATCTTAACGCAAGTGTATGTTATCATTTCCAAGTAATAAGATGAGATAGAGTTATCGTTCCCACGAGGACTAATGTATCAACTACCGAAATTGGGTTAACCTTAATTTTATCTAATCAATCAATATGGAGAGATTTTCTAGAAACAACTAAAATATGATAAAAACAAACTAAACCAGCAAAATAACAAACTAAACCAATAAAATGATAGAATTATCAAGAAAGAAAATATCTAGGGCTTTTGATTTCACCATAGCTATTCCGATTTGCTATTCCTAATTCATTAACCAAGAACACTCTTCCTAATTGCTAGCCAAGAACCCTAAATTATTTATTAGCCTTTCCCAAGGTCAAACAAAAGTATTTCTAAGTTATGAACTCACGATATTCCTATGTGAATTGCGAACAACCTAGAAATTCACTTAATTCTATGGTTCTTTTTAAATAACTACACAGGCCATGGAGGTATATTCCTATCCTACATGCAACCTATGTTCTTAATCTCTATGATCTTTAATTAAAAATTACCTCCCAGTCTCATTGTAATTATCTAATCAACTAATTGGTGATCAAGCAATTAGAAGCATGAAGATTTGAGAAGAAGAAGACAATTTAATAAAGGAGTTCTTGAATTAAAGAAATAGAAAATCACAAATCATCCTAGCTAGGCTACATCATAGCCCTAGAAGGGAATTTAGTTCATGCTATAAGAAGAGAACAAGAAAGAATAAAATTTAGACATGATTCAAAGGTAAAAGAGGAAAAACTCTGGTTTGAAGCTCAAATCAGCTTCGCATCTCCTTCCTTCAATCCTTGCTTTGCCTCCTTTGTGCCTCCAAAAGTGTCTAAGAACTAACCCCTTTCTAATTCCTTAGATTTCCTATTTATACCCCTTCCTCCAAAGCCCTAAAACTAGAAGAATTTAAGTCACGTCTGCTAAAACAAGTATGGGCGCCGCATCTCTAAAGATTGGGCGCTGCACCTCTGACTCGCTGGAAGAAACATGCATTTTGCACTTTCGGGCGCTGCACCTCTGCATTTTGAGGGGTGCACCCCTGAGCTGCTGTCCCAACATGTGTATTTTTTCGCATACAGGGGGTGCGGCGCTATTGTTCAAGGGGTGCACCCCTGAGCTGCTGTCCTGGTTTTAAGTTTCATGCTCCAAAGGCCGCGACTCTAGGTTTTGAGCGCCACAACTCTTAAATTATGTCCCAAAAACTTGTCAATTCTTCAATTCTTCATTCTAACCTATGAAACCTACAATTTAACATAAAAGATCACATTAGATGATGATTAATCTCAGTAAACAATCAAATAATTAAGTAAAGGATATCTAAAATGTGGGTATAAAAGCCACTCAACAGTGGTATCAACTTTCCCTCTTACAAACTTATTTTTTATGAGAAATTCACTAAGTCTATCATACCAAGCTCTAGGAGCTTGCTTAAGACCATAGAGAGCTTTGAAAAGTTTATAAACATGATTAGGAAGATCTAGATTTTCAAAACCAGGGGGCTGTTTAACAAACACTTCCTCACTGATGTATCCATTCAGAAAAACACTTTTCACATCCATTTGAAAAACCTTAAAGCCTTTGAAAGAAGCAAATGCAAGAAACATTCTAATGGCTTCTAGTCTAGCTACAGGAGCAAAGGTTTCTTCAAAGTCTATACCTTCCTGTTGATTGAAGCCTTATGCTACCAGTCTTGCTTTGTTTCTCACCACTTTGCCATCTTCATCAAGCTTGTTTCTGAAAACCCATCTTGTGCCAATGATTGTGCGACCTTTTGATTCAGGAACAAGAGTCTAGACTTGGTTCCTTGAGAACTGATTCAGCTTTTCTTGCATTTCCATGATCCATGCTTCATCTTGAAGTGCTTCACCAATTTTGGTAGGCTCAGAGAGAGATAAAAGAGCCAAGTTTGCATGCTTATCCTGAAGAGATGCTCTTGTACTAATTCCTTTTTCCAAGTCACCAATCACTTTTTCAATTAGGTGATCTTTTAGAATTTTGGTTTCTTTTGGCAGTGAGTCTGTCACATTTTTTTGTGGAGCTTCTTCCTCTTGATTTCGGTCTGAAAGTCCAGCTCTATGTGAATTAAGTCACATGGAATTTGTGCTGCTCCCTTTTCTTGAGCTTTCTCTTCTTTGGAGGATCCTTTGATGCTTTCCTGTACTACTTCATTTTTCTCAAGGGTTTTTGAGACCAAGGGATGGTTAGTTTCATCAAAGACTACATGCATGGATTCTTCTGCAACAAGAGTTCTTTTGTTATAAACTCTATAAACTTTGCTTGACATAAAGTAGCCCAAGAAAATAGCTTCATCAGATTTTGAGTCAAATTTTTCCAAATGTTCCTTTCCATTATTCAACACAAAACATTTACAGCCAAAAGCATGAAAATAGCTCACAGTAGGTTTTCTTTCTTTCCAAAGCTCATATGGAGTTTTCTTTAAAATGGGCCTAATTGAGCATCTATTCAAAATATAACATGTTGTGTTTACAGCTTCAGCCCAAAAATACTTTGGCAAATTATTTTCACAAAGCATAGTTTTGCCCATCTCAACTAGAGTTCTATTTTTCCTTTCAACCACACCATTTTGTTGGGGGGGTTCTAGGACATGAAAAATTATGGTGGATTCCTTGTTTTTCACAAATTTTTTGAAATAACTTGTTTTCGAATTCTCCACCATGATAACTTCTAATGAGGTGATAGCAAAACCTTTTTCATTTTGAACTTTTCTGCTAAAACCTTCAAAAATCTCAAAGGTGTCATCCTTATGAGCAAGAAAGAAAACCTAAGTAAACCTAGAAAAATCATCCACAATGATAAAGCAATATTTCTTTCTATTTAAACTAGATGTAGATGCTGGTCCAAAGAGATCCATATTAAGAAGTTGAAGTGGCCTAGAAGATGACAATTCTTTCTTAGACTTAAATGAAGATTTGTTCTGTTTGCCTTGCTGACAAGCAGCACAGATTTTGTTCTTTTTGAAAACCAATTTAGGCAAACCAGAAACTAGCTCCTTTTTAGAAAGCTTGGAAATAAGTTTAAAGTTTACAAGTCCAAGTCTTCTATGCCACAACCAAGAGTTATTGCTTTGAGAAGAAAAACATGTTTCCTGTTTCGATTTTAAAGAATCTCCAGAAACAGTATACACATTGGAACATCTTTGACCAACAAATAGAATATCATCAGAATTTTTCTTGTGAATAATGCAATGAGGAGTTTCAAAAGTTATTTTATGTCTCTTATCACAAAGTTGACTTATGCTCAGTAAATTATACATCAAGCCATTAACTAAGTAGACATTGTCAATAAGTAGTTTAGGAGATATTTTAATTTTACCTAATCCGACAATTCTACCTTTGCTATTGTCACCAAAAGAGACATCTCCCAAATCCAGTTTGTTAATGGAGACAAATTTTGAAGGATCTCCAATCATGTGTCTAGAGCAGCCACTGTCTAGATACCAACAATCACCTTTGGCTTGATAGCAAACTTGCAGGAAGATCACAGAGGCTTAGGTACCCAAAATTCTTTGGGACCTTTCATGTTAGAAGCATATGTGCCTTTAGGCACCCCTACCATTTTTCTTTCAGCACAAAGTTTCTTATAGGAGCATGCATTAGGAAAATGTCATATATGTACACAATAAGAACAAGTTCCTTTAGGAAAAGAATGTGAGAGAGAGGCTTTGACAAAAGAATTTTTTGAGACTTTTGAAGTGCTAGGCTGAATATAACCTAAACCAAATTTGTCATTGCTTACTCTTTCCTTTCCTAGGATAGAATTCAGATTATTTCTTCCCTTAACAAACTTGACTAGATCTTCAGACAATTCGTTCACTTTTATTTTCAGTTTGTCATTTTCCTTTTTGAGAAAAGCAGTGGAATGATTTTCTTTTTCAAGAATGTCATTTTGATGCAGAAGCATTTCAAGCCTATCAATCAATGCAACATTATCTTTTTCAAGTTCTTCTATCACATTAACTTGATCTTTAATGATTTTCTTTAAGGCATTAATTTTTTCAAGCCTTTTCTCATAATCAAAAGACAAATCATCAAAAGCAAGACTTAGTTCATCATAAGTAGGCAAGAGTTCAAGGTCTAGATCATTTACCTCACATTTTTCTCCAGACCCTTCTCCAATTGCCATCAGACACAGATTTGCCACATTCTTATCCTCTGACTTATCACTTTTTGATGTTGAGTCTTCATCACTCTAGGTGACCACCATAGCTTTCTTCTTCTCTTTTTTAAAGAATCTCTTCTTGTTGAGATTTGGACATTCAGGTTTGATGTGTCCTGGCCTTTTGCATTCATAGCAAATGATGGGCTCCTTGTTGCTATCTCCCTTGTTAAAGTCCTTGTGACCTTTTGATGAGAATCTCTTCTTTTCCTTTCTTTTCCTCATCATATCCAAAACTCTCTTAGTTACCAAAGCTACATCTTCATCACTAGAGGCTAGTTCTCTTTAAGTACTAGTTTCTGGAACNGATTGCTGCAATTTTGGTTAATGTCCAAAAACTCTGTCAAGATAACCACACTTATATAGAATTATATCCCTCTTATTTTCTTATGAAGGATTAGAGAAGTCAAGAGGCTCTACTTCAAGCAAAGCTTGACTAAGGGTTGTATAGAGTGGTTTTTGGTCTCTCAGCCAACAACTCTAATCATGCTACTATTTTTCAGATGTTTAGTCCCAATTCTCATTATGTTTCTTCTAACTTGAAGTTTTGGCATAATCGTCTTGGCCATCCATCACTTGAAATTGTTAATAAAGTCATGACCAAATGTCACTTACCCACTTTCACTTTCAATAATAGGCCAATATGTGATTCCTGTCAATTAGCTAAAAGTCACAAACTCCCATTTGTAACATCATATCAAGGGCAATAAAACCATTTGAATTGATTCATGCTGACTTGTGGGGATCACCCTCTTGTTGTTATGTTAATTGTGCTTGTTATTTTCTATTATTAATTGATTAGTACAGTAAGTTTTCTTGGATACATTTACTACAATCTCAAAGTGAAGCCGAGAGTTGCAAAGTCTATTCTTAAAGAGGGGGGGGGGGGGTGAATAGGAATTATTTAAAATTTGTTTCTAAAAATAGATTCAAATCATAGATTTGCTTAAGAACTAGTTCTTTGACAAATGCCAGATTTGAATATAACAAAATAACTTAGCACACCATATGAATACCAAAACAGAAAGATATCCAGAAAATCAAAGACAAGGAAGAGAAAGATCAACACACATGTTTATAGTGGTTCGGCCTAACATGCCTACATCCACTTCTCCCATGTTAATGAGGTTCCACTATATTTCAAGTTTATTTTTCCAAGCTTCTCCAAGTTTTACAACAAGTTTATTTTTTCAAGCTTTTCCAAACTCAACAACAAGTTTATTTTTCCAAGCTTCTCCAAGCTTAACTCTCATGGTTTTTGTTTCTCAAGCTCACCATGAACTCTCTCTCTCTAACTCACTAGAGATCACTCTCATGGATTTCTCCCATAGAAATCCAAGTGTTTTGGTTTAGCCCCAAAGAAGAACTTTCTCAAAGAGTAGATGTATTACAATGAAGATATTGATACATGAAGAAGTACCCGAGAGTGAGAAGAAGAAGATGCAAAACTCAGCTCTTAACAATGGTTTCCTTCTCTCTCTAAAGTGTATTTCTTTTCTTCTTTCTTCATGAATAACTCGAAGCCTTGAAGTCTTCTTGCTTTATTGGCTTCCTTGTGCACGTGAAAGGCCAAATGGTGAGGGAAAAGAGGAGCCACCAACTGGCTGACTCCTTGTCAATCAGTCACTAGGCTTTTGTCCTTTGGTCCACAAAAGTCTCTCTTTGTGTAAGAGAGTAGATGGACCTTCTTGAAACTTGAGCTTCTCCAAAGTGCACTTACAAAGAAACTTTCTATTCTTTAAGTGTACAACTCTTAGTCAGATATGAAAAAGGAAAACTTTGGCCCGGAGTTGGCCCGGAGTCTAAGTGAGACTTTGTCCACGTCAGCAAACTCATAGGTTTAACTTATAAGCAAGAACTGGTTTTGAAGAACAAGTTCTTCAAGACTTCATTGAAGATTATGCTGGATACAACTTAAAAACATAGCAAAGATTAATAGCAACAAGACAAACAACACATATAAGAAATATCAAGATATTATTGTTATCATCAAAACAGGATCAGAGATTTGTGGGTCTAACGGGGGGAGGGGGTATTAGAGGTTAGAGCAAGCATGCAACAACAAGCATACACGTGTTACACACATGTTTCCTTTTCAATTTTTTTGGCTATATATATATATAGCTCAGTTGTACTGTACCTATCAATCAATCTTATCAATCATTCGAATATATTTTTTTCCTTCTTTTCTGCTAGTTTGTTATAAAATACTATGGAGCCATTCAAACTCACAGGAACAACAATCTCACACCCACATCTAAGATATTTCTAAAGAAAGCATGGACATTGTTAAAGATAGAGAAGAAGAAGACAACAATTCCCACCACTGTTAAACTACATCTCCATAGGTTACAGAAGTAGACGGACTTCAATTTAGCCATACCAATGTTCCATTTATTGATTCTCAAAGTGTTCATGGATCCTCTTAATTTCGTCACAAAAAATTCGGTAGACAGACAGACTTCTTTGAAGAGGTTATTGAACAAACTTGCCACTTCCTTGTGGCTGCCCAGTGTGTGCTGGATAATTTTTTTATTCATAAGAAAATGCACATCTTCTCAAGTGTCGATAAGACGGTCCAGAAGAGCAATATAACTCGAAATATATTGTTGGTCGGGATAGTGACACTACTCTAAGGCAATGGTGTTCCTGAACTGAACTTCTGTTTTGTCTTCTATACATAGTTGTGGGATTCGGAAATGAGCTTTAAAAAGGTTTATCCATGGTATCATACTCAAGAATGGAAATATATTGAGGAAGTCTTTCTTCTTGAACTCTATTCCCTGATATTTTTCTTGTTTCTCGAAGGTTATCCCAGCCTCGTCCAACTTTATTGCAGTCTTGAGAAAATGAAAGCCTTCGCCTTCTCTGAGTTTCAATTGCTTATAACCACGAGGAAGTTGTGTATATCTTAACATATCTGTGAAATGTTTCGAATGTTGGAACACTGTTGATAAGTGTATAGGATCTTGAGGTTTAAAAAAGTATTTGTAGGCAAGCTCATGAAAGCAGCAATGCTCTTCTTTCCCTTTAAGAAAATCAAGGACAAAATTCTTGTATATACAATTCTACCAGGACAAACATTGGAAGCTGATTGTCAAGTAGTAACAAGTCTCGATTTACACCTGCCATTACCAAGGCCTCAATCGAAGATCACTTTCTCCATCGAGATCGTTTACCATGCTAAGAAAGAGCCCCATGGTGAAGATAGCATCCAACAGTATCATATTCACAAACTAATTTTCCTCTTTATCCTTGTGGTCAAAGATGAGATCATCATATTTCTTTGAATAACATATGCGAATGTCCTCTTCTTTTCCTTCAAGGTAGGCTTTATAGGCGTACATTTTGGCCTTTCCATCGATTAAACGTCTCTCGAAACATATCCGATATTGTTCTTTATGTTTCTCCATCCACTTCAAGTTTTCTTTCTTGTGGTGAATAAGGCCAATAGAGACAAATTGTGGGGTATAGGTTACTGAATTATCTTCTTTCTGGAAACTGTGAGGAACCTTGTAGATGCAACACTCTGACCACCACAGTGCAGATTCATGGAGGATGTCAATTTTTCGTTCAGATGGAAACATGACAACGTTAGGGGCGCTAATAGTAGATTCCACAATTTTTATAAGAGTAATACTATTTAGCCAAACAAAATTTATCAAAATTTTGCCAAATTTACCAGGTCCTTTGGGCATCTCAATGTTTAGCTCAGCTGAAGTAGTTGTATCGTAAGGGGCACCATTACCAGATCCCATCACAGAGGCCAACCAACATGCCTCTTCACCTATTAGTTCAGTAATTAGGCATATTATAAATAAGGACAAAACTTACGTAAAATTTTATAGGTATTAGTGGTACTATTCTCCTATTAAAACATAATATGTGTATTATTTTTTACAGATCTGCAGCACCACCTTGCAACCTCCCCTTGCTCCGTTCACCATCACTCTGCAACTCCTCCTTGCTCTGTTCACCACCACCAGTAAAGAACCGGCCAATTTTGGTCTTCCTCACGCCAGAACTAGTGTCAAATTTGGTCATTCTCATGCCAAAAAATCACCTCTAACCCATTACAGATTTGTCTTTCTCCCCCACGCCGCCGATAGTCCCTCTCTCCTCTACGACCCCACCGGCAATATTAAGGCCTTTCATCTACTTCTTCCTCTACTAGTCATCGTTCCCAAACCTTGCATCATCCTCGTTGTTCTCCCTCTTTCTTTCTTTTCCTGCTACTTGATTGTCTAAATTTTTCGAACTACTATGATGTTTCCTTTCTTCTTCTCAGGTTCTCTTTTTTGCATTGGTGATGGTGGAAATTGGGGCTTTGGTTTTGGATGGGGTTGGGAAGTTCTCGAAATTGGGGCTTTGGTTTTGTTTTGAATGGAGCAAAGGAACGGAGAAAATTGGGATAACAGAGTGAATACAGAAAGGGAGTATGAGGTGGTGTTGATGTGTAAAAAATAATACACATGTTATTTTTTAATAAGAGAACAGTACTACTAACACTTAAGAAATTTTATCTAAATTTTGTATTATAAATAATGTGCAATTTTTACAAGAGTAATATTATTTAGCCAAACAAAATATATCAAAATTTTGCCAAATTTACCAAGTCCTTTGGGCATCTCAATGTTTAGGCTAGCTGAAGCAGTTGTATCATTGGGGGCGCCATTACCAAATCCCACCACAGACACAGAGCAAAATGCCTCTTCACCAATCAGTTCAATAATTAGGCATATTATAAATAATGTGCAATAGTCAGAAGAGTACTGCTATTTAGCGAAACTAAAATTACCGAAATTTCGTCAAATTTACCAGGTGGGATGTTAATTAGGTCAGCTGAAGCAGTTGTCTCGTTAGGGACATTAGCAGATGCCATCGCACTTGAGTGTCAACCTCTCTTTCCCTATCAATTCAGTAATCAGACACAGCATAAATAATGTGCAATTAACACAATCACTCACAAATTATTGCATGCAAAATTGACTAATTCAAAAGTTCAAAATTTATAAGAATCCAATTGAATAAAAACATAGTACATGGACAAAAGTTGAAAATATACATACAGTTTTTAGGACCCAAAGTGCTAAAAAGTTTGTGTCAAGTGAACTTAAATTCAATTGTGTATAGCTAGTTTGTAATTTGAATACAAAACGCAAACACAGAAAGATACAAACCAGAGAAAACAAATCTACAGACTACAATGGCTTTGCCACAGTCACATACATAGAGAGATTAACAATGAATTATGTAAACAATCTTAACATGAAATAATAGTACATGGATGAACCTGGATATTTTTTTTCTCGCGAGCAGCCTCAGTTTCAGCTGGCTTCTTTGGCTCTTCAGTTTCAAACCATGCCAGTCATTTATAGTGTGGCAGATAGGGATGAACATAGGCTCGAAACATAAAATAATTGAAGTGCATTATTAAATATTATTTACTTACCTACTATAAGGATAAAAGTCAAAGATTAAATAAAATCATTACACTTCACTAGGTAGGTGTAGATACTAGATAATGAAGAAGATTTTAAATATAAAATTTACATAAACGCCATGTGCCAAAAACACATGAAGAAACGTTCACTATTTACATCCTTTTCTAGATGAAGTAATTATTGAGTGTTCATACAACAAGGACTGATAGTTTTACTTGTTTTATGCTTATATTTCTTAAGGAATTCCATCATTTTTACTAAATAAAAGAAGTGATGTGTGTTTGGAATAAATTCTCTCATGACTCATTTGGTAAACAGAATGAAAATTGTGCAAGTGGAATAATGAGAATAAAATTGTGAATGGAATGGAAGAAATGGTTATTCCCATTCTTTAGTTTGATAATTTAATGGAGTCAATATAGAATAGAATTAAAATTAGACTTAAAAGACACAAATGCGCCCTCATTAGAAATATGGGTTTCAGGGTATTAGATAAGTTATATTTACCCATGTGCTCAAAACCCCTAATGTTAAAAAATGTGTATTAAACTCTCTAAGCTTCACAATTTATGCAAAACAGATATTTTGTTCATCTAACCGTTAGTTTATTGAGAAAAAAATCTGTCATTCATGTGAATCAAAGGTAGGGTTGAACATAGGAATAAGAAGATAAAATAATTGCGTAGCATTATTAATTAAATACTACTACAAGGGTAAAAGTAAAACATTAATTGAAAACAGCACAAAGCATTAGGTGTGGATTAGTGATCGAAGTTTTTTTAATTTACATGAAGGTCATGTAAAAAAAAATACTAATTGCATCGTTGTCTAAATAAAGTAATTATTAAGAGTTTAAACATCAAGTATTGATATTTTTACTAGTTTTATGTAGGGGTGTCATCGGTCCGGTTTTCACCCCAAACTGAGACCGAACTAGCCAGTGAATCTTGGTTCAGTTCAGTCCGATTTTTTAAAGTTTTGAAAGTAAAACCGAACTAGACCGAACTGGTCTGGTTCTGTTCGGTTCGATTGGTTTGGTTAGTTTGGCCGAAAAACCTACAGAAATCAATTTTTCAAATTTTAACAAGAAAGCCAAAAAAACCTGCACATACAAGTAAATCAACCAAAAAAAAAAATACAAATTAAGTATCCTAATGCCTAGAATTCACCCCAAACCGAGACCGAACTAGCCAGTGAATCTTGGTTCAGTTCAGTTCGGTTTTTTAAAATTTTGAAAGTAAAACCGAACCAGACCGAACCGGTCTGGTTCTGTTCGATTCGATTGGTTTGGTCGGTTTGGCCGAAAAACCTGCAGAAATCAATTTTTCAAATTTTAACAAGAAGAAAGCCAAAAAAACTTGTACATACAAGTAAATCAACCAAACAAAAAAAATACAAATTAAGTATCCTAATGCCCAGAAAATCAAGAAATCACTAATTAAATATCAAATGTAACAATTTATTCTAAATTCTAATGTTTATTAAACTTCTAAATTACAGCAAATAAATCAGCAAATAAACTTTTAAATTCTTCCAAATTACATATCATCCTATGCCAGAAAATATCCAAGTTATAGCAAATAAACTTCTAAAGTTCTTTCAAATTACATATCATCCTATATCAGAAAATATCCAATCCCTCTCCGATTGCTAGTTTGCTACTGTAAAAACAAGTATGTAAGTAGAACAAGCACAAATACCCAGGACATATTACATAGGCAAAACACCTAAAGAAACTATTTGTTAATAATAGGAGAAAGAGGTTGAAAAACCACATTGTGATTCAAAGTTCAGAAGCAGCAGCAGGGCATGGCAAAGATAAAAACACCCATATGGTGCAAATATGCATAGTCATAAAGCAGAAAAAGTTGTTCATGACACGGCATTTTAATAATTGTGCTCTGAGTATTCCTTTATCAGTTTATCGTAAACTTCTTTGGGAATTGAATAACTAAGATTTAATTGTGTTTAAAGATTTTCTTTAAAAGAAAAGAACACAAGTTTTGTACTGTTGATTTTTTACATCTTAGAAAATGGGTTAGAACAGCAGTCTTGGGCAATTTCAAGTTTTCAACTATCAAATCTCCTTGGACCCCACCCACCCCAACCCAATTTCCTTTGTTTTGAAATTATAAGAACAATTTATTAAATAAATGAATGAGAGAAAGATAAATATGTGAAGGATCAAAGTCAGGCCAATAAATGGTGATGTGCAACAGTTTTCTCTTGTTGTGGGTTCCCTTTTATTCTACAGTACTGCATTATTGAAGGAAGTTGGGATGGTTAGTAACGGTAGTTGTAATTAAAAGTCATGAAATAAAGAGATCATAGAGATGCATATATGGCAGAGAAGTTTATTTAATTTATTAACATATTCTTTATATTCTATAGGCAAAAGCCAATGATGGCGAGGGTCCAGATACATTGCCAGGTACACAAGAAGGTGGTACAAGTGGTCATGCTGAGTCTTTAGCAGCAACTCATGCAGAGCAACACATGGCTAGCTTTCTATGCTGTAGGTGCATCATTAACCACAAGATTTTACGCACTACTATATTATCTTGAATGCAATTAAACCAATATCATTAACAATGATGACCTACAGCATAGAAAATCTAGGAGGCACAAAGACTATGCTGCTAATTTTAGTTCAGTAGTAATCCATATCACTTTAATTTATATACCATTTCACAGAAAAGGAATGCAAAAATAAGTTTGCAAGGTGAACTTCATGCAAAAATTTCCATACTTGGAAGTGAGAAAAATAAGAAAGCATATTAGAGGATAAAAACCTTCCATGCAATGGGGAACTCTTGAATAGTAAAATTCTAGCTTTCTTTTAGATAAGTCCTCAGTTACTTGTCCTTTGAACAAGAATGATTCAATTACTTGTCAATGCTATAAATGAAACCAGATGATAAATGATAACCCTCAGAGAATCACCAAATTTGATGCTTTATAAGCTACAAGAACTCAAGGATAACCACTATGTCAAAGTATTGTTCTGAAGTACTTACTTCAGGACGGTTAAGAGCCCCAATTGTAGTCGCTGGATTGGATTCAGGGCCAATGGGAATGCGAATGCTCTGTTCAAAAACCTCTTTGGACCTAGTCAGTTGACAATCTAGGGCAACTTATACTCCAATGAAGCAAGACCAAATTGGCAACAAGATTCAAGACACTAAATCATAAAACCTAAAATTAGAGCAAGACAACATCAAGGCTTGTTTAGGAGAAACAAGGGAACAGAAATATGTGGACCTTTTATTATTAATGGGTTGATTTCTTTCTTTTAAAGTTCTTTGACTAAGGTTGTGTTTGGATGGAGTATTTGACAAATTATTGTGTATTTCAAATACATGTAATTGAAATGCAGCATTTTAAATACATGTATTTATAAAATACCTTGTTTGGATACACTTTATTATAAGAAGAGTAATTTTACAACAATATTCAAAACATCATGTTAGAGTTCAAAACATTATGATATAAAGGGAATTTTACACTGACTAGTACAGAAAATACTGCAAAAGGCAATCACGCATGCTTTAGTGTAAGTATATCAATATCAATAATATAAAGGGAACTAATGGGACATACTGTTAAGACTGAAAGTTGCCTGAGAATAGAGAAGGAATTCATTCCAACATTGCTAATGATCAGATAATCTACAGAAGTTGGAAAGTTACAATAACCAATATGTTCTTCGTCTGAGTAGAACATAATACAATACAATACATAAATAAAGCGCTATTTACAGAGTCAATATCTGACTGAAACTTGAAAGAGCATTTATCTGTTTACACCCCAATGCCAATGGCGGAGATCAATATGTGCAGTTTGATAAAACCAAGAAAAGAGCAGAAATCACTGCTATTATAATTCCTTTGTCCTCCCACTTGGTTTTGTCGTCTACTGCAAAATCCTGTGAGTGCTCCCCACAGACTAACATCAACTCCTTATAATCGCAAGGTGGGGTGAATTTGCTCGAACCAAATCTAAGTCCCCTTAAGCCAGGTTCCAGTATGCTTCAACATCAGCAAATGAAACAACAGCAGGAACAGCAGATGTTGCAAACTCAACGGCTCAAACAACAATATTAGCAGCGGCAAATACAGCAGCAGTTGATGCAGAGGCAGATGCTGCAGCAACAACAACAGCAGCAGCCCCAGCAGTTACACCAGACAGTGAAGCAACAATTGCCTGCTCAACAGTAAGTGAAAATGAGTCAAATTTTGTCAATTCATATTTAATTAAATCTATTGATCACAAGATAGGGGTGAGGTTTACACATATACTATAAGAATTGAGTTTGAAATCATTATGGGCAGATTCTTACTATGATTAGGTGGACAGTAGACTTGGCCACTAGTACTTGTGTTTGCACGTGGTAGGTAGAAGTAAAAATGCAAAAGTGGGACTAAATATATACCTGAATATGAAAATAGATCAATATGAAAATACTTTTATGTATTAGAATTTTACTCTTTCATTTATAGGTTCTTAGTTAAACCTTTTTTGT
>QAOA01007670.1:666184-689730 GCA_003255065.1 Cercis canadensis | reverse complement strand
TTTGCCAGGATTGAAGCTCTTATTGCAATCCATTATCTCGTGACGCGGTTCACGTGGAAGCTATGTGCAGACAATGGCTTCAGTAGGGATCCAACGCTAGTACCCAATCAAGGACTACCAGTTGAAATTTGGCCCAGGAAACTATCTTAGCTGCTATGTTTTCTCACTTCAATAAGTGCTTGTTTTCTAAAACAAGTAGTGGTAGAGAAAAGCTCTATCAAACTTGAGATAGCTTTATCATGTTTAACTGCTCAATCAAACATGTCCTTTGCAGGGAGAAGGGGACACCATTTTGGTGTATCTGCATTTTTCTCCCTACAACCCATATGTGTATGTATGTAAAAATTCTTAGGTACAACCATAGTAGTACTCCCACAAGGCACAAAAGAGTGAGCCCTACATATGAGACTCACTTGTGTATATAGAAGTACTACTTTGAGTGTACCGAAGTATTTCTCGTGTGTAAGAGACCCGATATGCTTTGTTATGCCTTTGACTATTGAATAATGGCTTATAGACACTTGTAATCCTTAACTATAACAACATAACCTTAATTACTATACTTAATGACCATAGATTATTACAAAATAGCCACTTTAATAGGCACAAAAGTGAAAATATTTTCTTAGTGGTCACTAAAGTTACTTCTATGATGATTATGACCATATTTTATAAATAGGAAACGGAAGTTACAGTCCAGAACTGCAGTAAATGACAAGTGAAATTCTCAAAATATACGAATAAAAATAAATACTCAATACTCAATATATAGTACAACAAAATGCAAGTATCCAAAATTAATGTTTGCTACAGCCAGACATTACAAAGTTTTTAAGAGGCAATACTTGGACTAAAATTTCATATACAATACAGATTTTCAAATCCCATCTATATACATAATGATTCAGTCTAAACTACAATGATATTCCAAATCACATTCAAGTTCTAATATAAGTTCCAAGAATATATACAAGGCTGAATTGATTTTACTTTTTTTCTTTGATTACATGTATACAACCAACATCAATCATTCATTTGGCATCTCCTACAGAATCCAACAATCTGGTGAAACAATGAATCCTATCCTACAGAATCCAAAAATCTAGAGGACCCAACAATCTAGTGAAACAATCAATCCTAGGATAGGAGAAAAAATTGAAGACTCCTAGCAATTCTTTGATCTGGAATACTTTGGGGGCATCGATGGGCACCTTTCGTTCATATGAGGATATGGTTGCATGGTGTTGTATTCGGGTAACTCCATTCGATACTTCCCTTTAATTTGACAATAAGGGAGCTTTACAGTGTCTCCATCATTGCACCATTTTGGCAAGCGACTTGAATTGTTCTCAAAAAAATTGAGTGTGTAAGCGTCTTTTATCTGCATTTAGAGCACAAAAATAAGGTTATATGCATTCAATGCATAAACTACAACAAACAAGTTCTTTAACTTCTAATTTAAGTTACTAGAGCACATATATTTTGAGTTAATATATGCATAGCTCTCATTGCACCATTTCATGAAAATGTCTCTGCAGACATATGTTTGATGATCTCATGTCTATAGGCAACACCCTTCACTCCTTTAAATAAATTCTTCCACAACTCAAACAACATCATTCTGATACTTCTAGAAATTTGCTACACCAGTGCATATATACAATCTTTTTCTATTGATTATTAGCTGGCTAAAATTCCAGATTTATTGAAATTGCAACCCAAAAGATGAAAATGATACTATCCAGGAAAAACTCACCGTAAACTCTGTCACTTGAATAGAATTAGCAATTGGATCAAATAATCCTGCCTCTTTGTACATTTCAAGAATAAAAGCAATACAAGAAGTTGACTTTCCATCACTGTAGATCCAGTCATCCTGTTCTGGAATTGTCAGCAGTTCATCAAAAGATGATCCCCGCTTTTCAACTTCCACTAAAATCTCAGGAAGGGAAAGTCCCTGCAGAATCACAGAAAGCTACATGATTAACTCATTTTCAAGCAACAGTGACAGATTCCAAATAATCAGAAAGCAATCATAAATCAGAGATACAGATGGCAAGTGTGCCACTTGTGCATGTTAAGGGTCCCAACAACATATATAACATATATAGAAAAGAGTTCCAGTTGCTAAATGTTGTACTTATCTATGCAATGGACCATAACTAAGCATCTGATGACAATGTTTGAATCTATAGTGTTAAATATGCCAAAACTTCATGACACTGACACAAGAAGAATACAGCACACCTTAGTTCCAAGTCGCTTATTCAAGGCTTCGTTCCACATATTAGCAGCATACTCAGGTTGGATTTGATTCCAAACTGTCATAACAGAAGCAACCTGCAGAACAACTTAGATAAAGGTCAAAAGACTTGATCATGAATAACTCTTTTGAGTTTTGTAGATTGTGGCTCAAGCATACATAAGAAACAGAAACAGAAGGAGGAAAACAGACAGCATGTAGACAAGAGAAGTCCATAAACATAGTTGATACCACATTTTATGGACTTATTCTTTGACGGTAATGGTCTTCTTAGTCTGGCAAACAAACAATTATATGAGGAACTACAAGAGTTGATGATACAGTACTTTGGACAAACTTTTAACATAATGAGACTTGAACTAAAAACTTAAGTAGAATACAGATTCAGATCAATACCAGATGAGCATCCAAGGGGGGTGGATAGTTCCCATTTATAGTGTCTATCCAGCTGAATATCATGTTATGATAACCATATGGTTGGCCTGCCATGCTTCGTGCATACTCCCAAGCAGCAGTCTCATTAAACTTGGCACGTATGTCAGGGTGTAAAGGAAGCAGTGCAATATGGGGATTGGAATTATCTTTATTCACTTCAAAGTTCCACCACTCATCCCATGGTAACACAGCAATAACATCTTCTCCCTGTAAACAAAAAGAAACGAAGGAAATAATCAACTTGGACTTTGACTCCAAATAATTCCTACACAGAGTAGCCATTTTACCCTTTTTTTATACCTTTAGCTGCTCAAATTACTGAATCAAGTAAATTTATCACAAAGGAAAATCCATGTATTGCAAATATGATTTATATGGGGCAGAGAATTGCTGGAATCTAAGCATGATTATTTTTAATCACAATTTCAAACTGGAAGAAACTGATAACTAAGTCTTGGTTACTCGGATGATGGCATGCTTAAGAAAGGCTTGAGAATATTCTTTGTAGAATGTTTTCAAAACTCAAAACAGTTATGCAGTGCTTGAGCTTTCTATAAAAGTTGGTTGAAGACTTGTTTTATTAAAATATTTAAAGATATTAACAAAATATAACAGATCAAGTCTCAAACCAACAGAAACAATGTATTGTAAGTTTTCGCTACATAAAATGTTTTACCTCTTCATTTTCATTTCCTGATTCACCAACCCATAGCTTTCCATCAGAATCCTTTAAGCAAACTGCAGTGTGACCAGCATATGCTCCACTGACCCACTTCTCTAGAGTCTCAAAACCACCCCAGCGGCCTCGAATTTTTGAAATGGCTAGGAAATCTCCAGAGTGAATGTCATCAACACTGATGTTTGTAACCCACGGTTGAGGGCGTGCTTCAAAAGAAGCTCCCATGTGTTTCTTCAAAAATGCAAGATTGGAGTTCTCACCCCATCCAGTATTTGTAAATAGAGGGAAGACATCCCATAGTGCTTGAAGGGTCCCCAACATCCCAGCTTTCATGAGGAAAATTGAAACTCCCCTGTTTTTAACCTGATTACAAAGAAAACACCTAAAATCAAAAATGGATGTTTTAACACAAACCATACAATGTACTTAGTGATTATCTACCAAAAAAGGCCACTTACATAGTCGTACTCAGCTTTCCCTTCCCATTCTTTGAACTCATATGTATGCTCCCGAGACAGGAAATAGTAGTCCCATGTTACACGATATGGAGTGACAAACACATAAATATCCATACATGTCCAACTATGAGCATTACTAACCTGGATGAGCACATACATATTAATCAACCAAATTCCTTTGAACCCCAAGACAAAAAGAAAAAGTGGAGAGAGAAATACAATTATAGAACCCCTATACAAATAATGACTTATTAAACGAATTAGAAACATTCAATTTAAAAAACTTGATGCCTTATGATGTAATAGAAAATATGGATACTTGACAAACAATACAAAATTGAAATGTCTAAATATTTCCTAAACATAGTCATCACCAATTCCAAATACAAAAACAACAACTTTTCACCCTAAAATCCTCCACATGACCACCATAGGCAGATTTTTTAACTCTTTTTATATGTCAATATGTTCCAACAAAAATCCCCGAAACCAAAATAGAATCACAAAAAACAGGAAGCATTATAAATCAACAGCTTACGGAAAAATTCTAAAATGTGCACATGAGATTAGATATAACAGCTAGGCTTTACAATGCTATGATCCTTCAAGCACCAGCATGATATATTTTAAAATTCTTAAATACCCCGACTCCTCAAGCATATTGAAAAATACAAAAGACAATATGAACATGACCAACTTTTGCTAATGTCATTCAATATGAAGACCTGATAAGTTTTTGAGAATACAATTTAGGCATATGTTGTAAGGTTTCCCTGAAAGTGCATCATAGTGTCCAATGTAATGTCAGACCACTAATTGTAACCCTCAGGCAGTGATCCAACCAAATACTCAATTAGGCAAACCCGCAAGTTTAGATTCCTCTATGAATTTGAACAACTTTGCTCACATGAGTTAAAATGTGAAAGAAAAACTCCTAAATTCCAAACTGACCAGAAGATTCATAAGATTTAAACTGATATGACTGAAATTATCCATCTTTCAGACCCCTAACACGAACAACAAAGTTCAACTATTCATTCTCTGTTCATTACAATAACACTTATCACTAAAACAGCAAATAAAAAAGTGCCCAGATTTTGAACACTTCAATTTATACCGGGTAACCAAAACGAAAGCAGATAGAGAGCTTCCAAGCCAACCTTTATATGAAGGGTTCCACCACCAAATTCGCTGCCGCTCTTGTTGTGAAACTCCATCCAAGCTGTATTCTTGTAAAAGCACGCTCCTTTCCACTCCAAAGTGTCATTGGGAGATGAGGCAGCACCGACAAATGCAGGGAGAAGATCTACTGCACCGTTGAGAGAGTTGAGGATAGGCCAAGATACCTGTCTGGGCAGGAGGGGAAGTAGGTCTTGTGGGTGAAATGGGGCTTTCAAGGCGAATACTTGCAGACCCAATAGAGAGATGAGGGTGCTGATGCACATTAAGTTGCAGAGGGAAGATGGTGAGGAAGCCATGGCAATTGACAAAGAAACAGAGAAAGGTGGGAGTTGGCAGTGGAAGAGTACGGCCTTGGTTCTTGAGGTAGCTTAGCTTTATGGTTTTGACCTGTTTACACAGAAAGTATCAAACTAGAGGCTCGTTTGGATTATGTACTCATTATTATTTATGGCAACGACTGACAAGGCTAGAAAAATGTAAAAATCAGATCTTTTCCTTTTCTTTTCATTTATTATTGCTAAGAAAAACAGGGATAGAAGATAGATTGGATGTTAAATGTTTTTCCCAAAAAAAAAATAAAATAGATTGAGTACTGTTATAAAAGATTAAAAGTCAATTCTCAATTTTTTCCATTGGCAAAACTCAAAAGCAAAATTATCAAGAAATTACAATTTTAGACGGTCAAGACTCAAAAGAAAGAATACATTATTTTCCTAATTGCGTGAACTATTTTGCTTTCTTTTTTTTTTTTTTATTGTAGTGAAGTATTTTACTTGAAGATTGTGTTGTACTACTATTGGGATTCATAAAATCATTGAATTGAATTGTTTTAATTTCAAACATAATGAATGATAAAAATTGAGTACAGAAAAGAAAAGGGTTATCTGCATCTTGAAATTATTTTATTCTTCCATTTAAACTAAAACACAATTCCATTGGATTTGGACCTAGTCTCATAAGCACAATTAAGAAAAATCCTAGAAGAATTCAGAAAAAAAAAATATAAATTTCAAAATTTTAGCAATATAACAAAGTGACGAGAAAAAAGAGGATATGAGCATGTTTTCTTTTTTATGTTTTGAATGAAAAATACATCTATGATTTTTATCTCCTTTATATTTTTTACAAAATTTTACTTATAAAGTTAAATTATTGTGGAAATTTAAGATATAAAGGTTCCTTTCTTTTATCTCTGTTACCATTACCAAATATGAGGATAGTGATGGAATAATTAAGATTATGCCCTAGTTGGTTACTTATTTCTAAAAAAAAAATTAAAACAGAAAAAAAAAAAAAACTAAACTTACTTGGAAGCCTATTTTGATATTTTCAAATACTCTTGTTTTGTTCTCTCTAATTTTCTGGGTGAGCAAAAAGAGGACCATGGTTTGATTAAAAAAAAAAAAAAAAAGGAAAAACAAATCCTCACTCTATGAAGGTATTTTGTGAATTTCACTCAAGCATCTAAGCATCTTCATTAAATACCATGATATCATAAAATTAGATATCAAACCCAAGGATTTATCATAATGGTAAGAATACAATAGATCATCTGGTAAATGAATGTTATAACTTAACTAAGGGTCTCAAGTTTGAATTCTTGGATATGTAGCTACGTCGATTGGGAGAGCTTTGTCGTCATTGTGATCTTTCNCACTCAAGCATCTAAGCATCTTCATTAAATACCATGATATCATAAAATTAGATATCAAACCCAAGGATTTATCATAATGGTAAGAATACAATATATCATCTGGTAAGGGAATATTATAGCTTAACTAAGGGTCTTAGGTTCGAATTCTTGGGATATGTAGCTGCGTCGATTGGGAGAGCTTTGTCGTCATTATGATCCTTCCCTGCTCGAATCCATATTAGTCAGACGAATTTCAGACACAGGTGAGTAACCAAAAAATATATGTCGATATTGGAATGTAAAAAAACACCTAATTTTTCATATTAAATATGGAGATCTAAAATATTAAAGTATTTATACCGTTATATCTCATAGCCATGTATCTAAAACACTGAAAAATATAAAAATATAAATTTCGGCAGTTTCTATGCTGGAGTTTGATTAATGAAGTTGAGATGAGAAGAGGTGAGAACACGTGGTCAACATGTGATGTAGGATTTTGTCGATACCATAAGGATCCTAAGCATATGCTTTCCTCTTCTTGCCCCACAAAATTCTCCAATCTTTCTTTTTTCTTGCAGTTGTGGCAAGCTTGGGTTAAGGCATTAACAGATGCTAGCTTCATGCACCATATTCCTCTTCTGCTGCTATTATTTTTATTTTGATTATACCGCTTCTATCACTATTCTTCGTGGAAGAAACCCATTCTTAAATTTCTCTATTTTTTTTTTAATTGTAGTTAGATGGTGTTTGAACTAAGAATTCATCACAAAAAATATACTTTTATCTATACACTTTTATTCACAGTATGTAAAAAAAATATAATGAAATAATTAATTTGTGATTTTTTTAATCTTTGCTTATTTATTTATTTTTGATTGAAGTGATTTTTTTCAATCTTGATATTAAAAATACTTATTGTGGCAACTCGCATGATATAACTTTTTTTTTTACCTTTATGTTGAAAATACTTTACGTGACATGATTTTCAAATTTTTTTTACAATTATCCAGTTTTAACTGCTGAAAAAGTAAATTATTTGCGTGTATCTCAACAAATTTTCTAAAATAATTTATACCTACTTGGTTAGTTTACCTTCAAAAGCAAGCCATGTATTCCAAAATTATGTATTTAAAAAACATTTTTTTTACCAATAAAATTGATTAAGTTGATAAGAATTACAACATTTTTGTTTGTAAAGGTTAGATTCGAATGTATGACACAAATTCAGTGCAAACTAAGCTTGTGTTCTTGAAACGTCCAACGAAACCTTCAAATAAATGTATGATAGAAATTCAATGCAAGACTTCATGGGGTCTTGAGACTTCAATAGCCCCACGCATCCTCCTTGCTCACCACACCCTTGTCCTTTCTCCTTTCTTTCCACAGCCACTATTTTGTAGCTCCAAAAATTGTATATATTGTGCTCCCTTACACAAGCATATGGTTTCTCTTAATCTCCTAAAATGTCCACCTTAGCCCAACCCAAGTACCCAATAAGTTCCCACCACCAAGTTGGCTCGTGCCGCCCTCTCCTCCACCGTGCCGGAGTATATTGCTCCACCACAAAGCCGAGGCCAAATGCTAAACAAGTAGTCATGGAACCCCGACTTGTGCCACCACCTACGGTGGTTACTACCACTGACCGTCCCATAGTTAATGACCCAAGTTTGCAATCAACATGGTCTCACCGGGCATGGGTGGCAGCTGGGTGCACTACTGTGGCCATTTCTTTAGCTGAGTCCATAAAGGGTGCAGCCGATTTGCACATGTGGTTTGAGCCCATTTTGGCAGGTTGGGTTGGTTACATTTTAGCTGACCTTGGGTCTGGGGTTTACCATTGGGGCATTGATAATTATGGGGATGGAGAAACTCCAATATTTGGTACCCAAATTGAGGGCTTCCAAGGTCACCATAAGTGGCCTTGGACCATTACTAGGCGCCAATTTGCAAACAATTTACATGCATTGGCACGTGCAGTGACCTTCACAGTGCTTCCTTTAGACCTTGTTTGCCATGACCCTGTTGTTCAAGGGTTTGTTGG
Organism: Cercis canadensis; assembly: GCA_003255065.1. Lineage (NCBI taxonomy): Eukaryota > Viridiplantae > Streptophyta > Magnoliopsida > Fabales > Fabaceae > Cercis > Cercis canadensis. Next base: position 681,036 of record QAOA01007670.1, on the reverse strand, counting down.
GATGTGCTCTGGTTGCATTATGTTTAGCCAGCAGTTTCATGCTTGGGCACATGGGACAAAGAGCCGGCTTCCTCCGCTCGTGGTGGCGCTACAGGAAACCGGAGTGCTTGTGTCGCGGTCCCAGCACGCGGCACACCACCGGCCACCATATAATAATAATTACTGCATAGTGAGCGGAGTTTGGAATGAATTTTTGGATAAGCAAAGGGTGTTTGAGGTCTTGGAGATGATATTGTATCTTAAGCTAGGGGTTAGACCAAGGTCTTGGAGTGAGCCCAACTCTGAGTGGACAGAGGAGATTGAGATCCCTTCTCAAATCACAGCTCAATGACCTTGCTTCTTTTCTTTTCATTTTCAACTTAAATGACTTTTATTCCTCATTATTGCACAAAATATGATTTTTTTTATGGATTTTCCTTTTTTGGAAAATAAGCATTTGAGTATATATGTATATTTATTTATCTTAATGTAACAGCTTTTAGCTCATTCAATTGTATGAGATAAATAGGTAAATACTATTCTCCTTTTGTAAGTAGATTTTGTGTTAAAGTCCAGTTTTAGATGACTAGCTTGCCTTCACTCTGTTTTGCCATCAAGTCAAATACAGGTAAAGGTTAAAGCAGCTGGTGGTGGTAGCAAATCTGGTTAAGAAAATATTTGAAATAAGCTAAACAAGATCCAAGTATTCAAGTTATGGAGGCTTGAACAAGCTTTGTTGTGGAAGGGAGAAGATGAAATGCATATTTCCAGTTCTCAATCACCATTCACTTGCGTGAACTAGATTTACAGAAAATAAATCACACATTTCAGGACTAACAGAGAAAAAGAGAAAACAAAAAGAATGACATATTGCTATGCAATCCACTTCGTTCTGTATGTGGATCTTCAAGAATCTAACCTCAGTCGTCTTTCTAATGAAGCTGGTGTTAGGAATCAGCTCCTATTAAAGATGAGTTGGGCGATATGCAGGGAAACCAGTACCGACGCCTACCATCTCTATGACCATCATCAATCATTGCAAGTCCTTCCTGCATTTGCCAACATTTTCATCATTCCATGAGCTTTGGGGTCAAAATATATTAAACACTATAAAGAAAGAAAAGCATCTCAAGTATGTCATTAAACTTACATCTAGTAATGTATCAAGGGCATCAATTGCACGACCAGAAGTCCAAGATAGCCGTCTCTCTACTTCATCGACAGTCACAAATCCTTGAGCCTAGAGTACAAAAAGTGCTATGGAAATGTTAAAAGAAATTATTCTTTCTAGAATAGCAAACTGAAGCAGGCTAGCAACTTTTCCTACACTGGGTAAGTGGATAGATCAAATCTATTCATGCTTCCCAACTAGCAACTTAAAATAAACTTCAGGTAGAAAATGAATTGAAAGTTAAAACAAAAAGATCACACATAAATCAGTTACTGGACCTTTATTTGTTCCATGACAAAACCATTTTGTGAGAAGCTAAGCCATAAACATGCATATGTTACTAGGGCAAAGAAAAAGAAGAAACAGTTCAACCTGGGCCAGTTCAAGAATTTCATTGTGGTCTTTGTTCAACTCAGTAGGTACTGAACGAACTAGCTTTTTCTTTCCAACAGAAATAACTTCAAAACCGCTACCCAGCACCTGTAGTTCATGTAATGTGTGTTAACATGAAAGTTCACACAGCCAATGAGGATCCATGCAATGGATCACTCTGTAAGTATAGCAACAAAGATGTGGGATTCAAACAAAAAGGTACACAAACACACACGATAATATCCAAGTGATTAGGAAAGGGATAAAGCTAAAAGGCAAGCTTTTAAAGTTGGACTATGGTACTGTTCAATGCACTGAAGTGTAAATGTAAGTAACAACAGAAGCCTTAATCAGAACTATTTGAGATTGTCTTGGGATCCTGTATCTAAGGCTTTATGAGTCAAGCACCTTGTATCTACAGGAGATTATAATATGTTATAGTCATAATCTGATTTATGAGCAGAATAAAGTATTAGACCTTCAGCTTACTGATAGCACGCAGGCAATCATCCTCAGAAACAGCTCCACGATCACTCTTTCGTCTCTGACGAAGCAGACTACAGAGCTCCTGCAGGTTGATTAATCCTCCATTGAGGGGTCTGGTGGACAAGCAAATGTCCACTATTTGAACTCCTGTTTAGCCAAGTAGCTTACCTTAGCATACATGTTACGAAAACAATGGCATTTAAACTTCTTAAATTTATTAAACAACTGGTGAAAAATATATATTGACTGAAAACAGTAACAGTTCAGAAACTCTAGCTTCATATAGGTTGGATGCTACAAACTCTAGCTTCAGTCGTTAGAACCTACATTTATATTCTCTGATTTTCTTTTTATCCCAAAAAAATATCTTCTGATATCCCACATTACTTATCAGAATAGCACAGGAAAATTATTACAGAAAATGTGTGTATTTGCAAAAGAGACTCATTTTATGAAAAAATTTAAACAAGATTGAGAAAGTTATTACCAACCGAGTTCATAATAGAAGTCACCAATTCCTAACAGCTCTGCCCAGAAACCCTTATTTGAGGCTAAGGGATCTACTCCAACTTTAGCACACATCTCATGAAACTGTGATCTGAACGCAGGGTTCTTGCGGATGTCATTCTGAAACAACATTATCAACCATTAGTATGATCTGACCATTATGTAGAGTCAATAGCAAAGGCCATGAACAATGCAACTTTCAGGCAGGGAAGACTTCAAGTAGGGGAATTTGAAGTTCAAAACTAATTACATGGATACAATAAATGAAGATTGAATGTAACCCTTGTTTCTAAAAACATTCACAGATATATATCACATTGTGAATGAATGGCAAAGAAAGCACCAAAGTTACTTCTATGCCGCACGGAATGCCCGCTATCCTTGTTATAATGAAAAGAGGACAAAACAATCAGCTCCAAAAATTATGTCACGGGCATGCATCCATTAACTGCAGAACAGAATTACCGCGACATACCAAAACTAATAACCTCAAACTATTCAGACATTCACATTCCATCAACATCATAGACCGTTGTCTCTTCTTTCTTTCTTTCTTTTTGCCATTGCCAATCAAAGAAACAGCAGTAATTACAATTGACATCAAAATTGATTTCCAACCACATCAAAGTTAGTAAGTATTCCAGGATTAAAAGTCAGCTCATTAAACCACAAACCAAGTCTCAACTATTTGTTAATAAAACAGATAAGTGACATAAATCATCAAAGATCACAGCTTTTGCACTTAAAACGAATGAATTTGACACCAAATTTAAATTTATGAAAACCCCAGAATCAAAAAGATACTCTTAGGACCATAAACTTGGTTTCATAATTAAGTCAAGCATAAAGGGGGAACCTTGTGCTTGCGAGCGAATTCTTCAAGCTGAGAGCGGAACGTGGCGAGCTGCTCCTTCATTAGATCGGTTCTAATCTTGGCTACATTTTCACCCAGCAAACGATATTGATCCCTAGCAGCAGCAGCTGTCTGTAACCCTCCAATTCCAGGCCTCCTCCTCATCCTCTTCCTTCTTCCACTTTCCCCCTTTAATCCAATTATAAGTTTAGCAGTCGAAGTTTTGTGGGTAATTCTTACTTGATCGAAATTTTAAGAGTTTTAATCATCAAACAGCTTTGCCTGTTCTGCCAGGTGCATACTTCGGGGAAGCTAGAAAGAAAAAGAAGGATCAATATCCGAGACTCAGAAGCGACGAGATTACTTATATATTTATTAATACCAGCATTCTCAACAATCAGAGTGGCGCAGCGGAAGCGTGGTGGGCCCATAACCCACAGGTCCCTGGATCGAAACCAGGCTCTGATAAAATAGAGAAGCTTCACCCACTCCTTTTTTATTTCTTTGTTACTTTATTTCCATTAATACCTTTTTTTTTTTTAATAATATTCAAAGATAAAAAGAAAATGTGAGTACCGCAATTGAATAAATTGCATCATCCTCTTGGTGACGGCATTTCAAAATTGTGTCATCCTTTTAATAACATTATTTGTTCTTGTGGTGACATCATTTGGCAAATGATGTTTTTAAAGAGAGACATTCTCTCTCTTCCTCCTTTTAATAATTGTGCCGCAATATGTAGAATTATGTTACCTTGAGAGTGCACAATTGTGTCAAGGTGGAAATAGTTTGAAAAATATGTTATTTATGAAATTACAATTGTGTTTTTCATTATTTAAGTCTTTGATCCCTTCCAAACATTTGTTAAGAAAAATATAGTTTAATTTGTCTTTTTACATGTCCAACGGTGAGATGAAGAAACAATTCTCCAAGAATAAAAGTGAAGCAGCTTGACATCAGTCAAGGAGTGAATTATCCAAGTTTGATTGCTTAGAATTATCCAAGGATCGAAACCAGGCTCTAATAAAAAAGCTTCATCCACTCCTTTTTTATTTCTTTGTTACTTTTCTTTCCTATCTCTAACCCAGACATAAATAATACAAAAACTAATCTTAATTTTACATATATCATACTTTCTAAATTATTTTTATTAATACCATCATTTTTCTTTTTTTAATAAATATCTAAAGATAAAAAGAAAAAGAGAGAATGTGAGTAATGCAATTGGACAAATTACATCACCCTTTTGGTGATGACATTTCAAAATTGTGTCACTCTCTCAGCGACGCCATTTGGCAAATGACGTTACCAAGAGAGTGGTATTCTTTCTCTTTTCAATAATTGTGCCGCAATTGTGCATATTGCGGCACCTTATTGCTGATGCAATATGTAGAATTGCATCACCTTTATAATAAACAATTGCATCATGACGGAAATAGTTTTAAAANGACGTTACCAAGAGAGTGGTATTCTCTTTTCCTTTTTTCAATAATTGTGCCGCAATTGTGCAAATTGCAGCACCTTATTGCTGATGCAATATGTAGAATTGCATCACCTTTATAATGAACAATTGCGTCATGACAGAAATAGTTTAAAAAGTAGAGTATTTATAAAATTAAGATTATGTTTTATATTATTTAAGTCTTTGATCCATTCCAAACATTTGTTAAGAAAAAATATAGTTTAATTGGGTTTTTTTGTCTTGTCCAATGGTTAGATGGAGAAACAATTCTCCAAGAATAAAAATGAAGAAGATTGACATCAGTCAAGGACTGAATTATCTAAGTTTGATTGCTTAGAATTTTCTTCATATATATATTTTTTGGCCATAGAATTTTCTTCATAATGAAACCAACATAATTAATTAGTTTCTAATTAATCATTTTTGAACATATTTTTTCTTCATGAACAAATGTAACTCGGCAATAATGAGAATTTAATCACATTGCATTTCAATATTAAGTAATCAGTCCCCCCGGCATATCAGCCACCATGTAATTAATCATCCAATTCATTAAAAATAAAGCATAACTTTGAGCTTGTTTTAGATTTATTTATTCATTTTGAGCTTTAGTGCAGAAAGATATATTTGATTTTGAGGAGCATAGCCAAGATTGCATGGATCAATTCCCGGAAAAAAAAAAATACCCATTTTACCAGGGAAACACAAGAAATCACCAATATCATTTTCTTTTGAGTAATATATATGTTTCACCATAATATATATAAAATAAAAGATGTTTCAACCACATTTCCTATTTCTCTTGTTGAATTGTTAACTAAAACTGTTGTACAAAAGTTTACAAAAATTCAGTATGAACCAAAAACAGCGCTATTCTCAATGGGAACTGCACAAAATTATAAATCTTTTGTGTTCCTCTAACTAAGGAAGTGAAGCTAATCCCATTTTGCAGTGTAGTCATAAATCATAATCTATGTTGATAACCCTGTAGCTTCCTTTGGTATCAGAAACAGAAAAGCCATTGGAATGAAATGGCAGAAGGTATGAATGGAGATGCCCAAGAGAAGGTTGTCAAATGATCCAGAATCAATGTTCAATATAGAAGCCAACACAGAACCCAGAAAAGATCCCAGTGTTGCACCCAAATTGTTTATTGACATGAAAAGGGCAAATAAAGTCCCTTCAATTCCTGGAGTGCATAGTTGTCCTGATAAGATCAGGAAAGGCATGAACCTGCAAATCATAAAAAATAGGTATCAAGAATTGTAACTTAGGACCTAATGAAAACAAATGGTTCAACTTGTTATATTTCCTGCAACACAAATACAGATGCCCATGCATGTAATGCAGGGGGACAGACATACAAGACTAACTGATATACCATGCCTCCTCGTGAACTCTTTATAGTCTAAAGGTTATTCAGGTGTGCTTGATAAAGAAAATGGAACAAGTGAAGTGTAGTTACTTTATAGCAGGGGAACTGCATTTACTTTTGATTTGGCAATTAACCACATAAAGTTTTGAGAAATATCTCCTCAGCAGCTTCTGTCCATCATCGCTCCAACTTTCAGTAACATGTATCCACCCCTCAGTTTATGATTGTTACCGGAAGTTTGATGGAAGTGCTTTTGTGAAATTTCTCAAAATTTAGACGGTTAATTGTCAAAATTAAAAGTTCAAATGGTAGTTTGTAAAAGAGCCAAAGTTGACAGAGGAAGAATGCATTTTTCCCTTTGTAATATAATTAAGAAAAATTAATGAAATACAAGAGATCATAATTTGAATTACATCCTTAACAAATGTTTTTATCTCAAATTTGACATGAAAATGAGGTGAAGATGAAGTGGAAATGTAATAAAACTAAATATTTTTTACAAAAGCACTTCTGCAAATTGCTTATAAATAGCTTCACCTTTCCGACTAAGCATATCTTCAATGAAAAAGATATTGTAAAAAAAGGGCAAGGAGAAGAAATAGACGTACTTAAATTGATTGATTGCGTCAGAAAGAGCTGTGCCACAGAGCACCAGGATCCTGTCTGATACTCCAAAGGCAATGTTTATCCGAGACACTAGAACAATTTGTACAAGAGTCAAGAAGGACAAACCAATGTAGGCAAACCTGTAATCAGGATGAAAGCATATTAGCAAATTAAACATCCAAAAGAAAACCATCCACCAAAGAAATATAACCCTTGGCTGCTTACATGAGAATTCTTCGTAAATTCATATACTTCAAGTGGCGATTATAAATGAAGGTGCCCAACATAAGTCCTAACCATCCGAAAACACGAACATTCCCCAGGAAAGATGCTTCCAGCTTTAGAACCTCCGTATTGTAGTAGAACAGGACTGTTGAAAGATTGGGAATCGCAACTTGGGCAAGAAAGAACCAAGACATAGGTCTGCCCTTCCCAACAGAAAATTAAGATTAGTAATAGCCATTATTAGAAAGGGCAATTGACATTGAAATAACCTAAAGAGAAAATAAATAATCTATACATCAATTACCTCAAAATCATTGGCTGTCTAAAAGTGCGACACAAATCATAAATTGCTTGTTTCAAAGAATGAAACCACTTTACTACCAAGGAATCGGATTTCCCTAAAATCTTGGATTTTCCAGGATTTACTGCACTCCTTTTGGTGTTCTTTTTTCCCTTCTTTCTTCTTTTGGTACTGCTGCTGGACTTTTTTGCCAAAGGACTATCTTCATCTTGAGTACCACCATTTGTATGAGAATCTCGAGACATAAAATTCTCTGGTAAAACTTTGCTATCTACTGGTTTCTCCTCCACAATATGGCATGATACTAACTGTATGGTTGGTAGCAGAGAAAATAGAAGAAAAATAGTATCTATCTGTAAACTGGATAATGCATATCCTCCTAACAAACTCCCACATACCCCTCCAAAAGCCATTGCCGACCATGATGTTGACTGCAGGTCTCCTGCAAATGAGGCCCTGACCAAAAAAACCAACCACTTAATCAGAGTCTAAGTAATGCAAGCAGCAAAGACTGCCTAATCAAAGTAAATGGACCACACCCAAAAAGCGTATACAGCCATCTATTAGATTGGCACAAATTATTTCCACCATAAAGATGGAATAGGTGAATTTTCCATCAGGTCAGACCTTATTTGTGGATCAAATAAGGTTAAGTCAAATGGTTAGCCAAAAACTATTGAGAATTAGACAATCTGATTGTTGCAATGCCCTTCATTAATCCATCATATTGGGAGATTGGAAGTCCTGATATTATATCAGGGACCAGTTCGGATCAATCATCTGGGAAGAAGGATGGAATAACAATATCAGGGGGAAAAAGAAACAAAGAGAAGCCTTTCAGAGTCATTTAAATGTAAACTTGAACAAGATGACAGTGAACTGGTAGTCTAACAAAATGTAAAATCTCATACCCGACTTAAGGGTAAGAACAAAATTTGATATTTTTGGACTCATGCTATTCTCTCTCAATGCTCTTTCCTTTCCTATCTCAAATCTTTTGTTGGTCATCAATAATTAACATCCATACCATCAAGTATTCAGTCTTTGATTTCATCTCCCACCCTTGTTCCAGAGATACAGGAAAAGCATGTAGACTTGAAAGAAATTGTAATTAGACTTTCATTTTTGTTTCTGGAGTTTCTTTTTTAAAGATATTCTTTGAAACTATTCCAAGATCTTCATGCACGTTTGTACATCTTTGACAATATACAAGCATACCTTAAATATACATAAATGCGTTTGCAGTTTATCGGAATTAGGAATTCAGTGTGCACACTTACTTCTCATATCTTACTGCCTCAGCTATCATTGCATCAACCACAACATCTGCCATGGCTGAACCCAAGTTTTGCACAGTTAACAACGTTGTCAGGTGCCATCTTGAATTTCTAAAGGTTGAATTTAAGCCTAAAATAAGCCATGGCACAAGGGAGAGCACAGTTGCAATCACTAAGTAGGGAATCCGTTTTCTTCCTTTAATCGGGATACAATCAGACAGTATTCTGCATATCAGTAGCCAAATCAGATTCTAGGAAAGTAATAGAAAAATAACCTAGTAAACAAACAGACACCCATATACAACATGGATACACAAATTAAGCACAAGCTTTTTATTCTTAACACAGCTTGGTAGGTTGGAGACATTCTGAAAAGCTATAGTATAATTTCTGTTTAAGCAGCTATATTTCACCTTCAATAAGAAAGTCATATATCGATTCAAAGTTCCAACAAGATCCATGAATTGTCTCAATCCTTTTTCATATTCTTTTTTTACCCCCCACCCTTTCTCGCTCACTCTCTATTTCAGAATCCAAAGATAAAATCCATGCCATATCTGCTCTACAGGTGTAAAAGGCTGATAACATTATGTGACCATAGAATCATGACCATTGTGGTGCCAGACCAGTTCCAAACTAAACATAAGTATAAAAGGAGCATAACAATAATTCATGGATAGAAATACATATCTGCCTAAAGCTACATTAAAACTTAGTGCTCATATGCATGTATAAGTAACTTGTGTGTTCAAGTGCTTTAATGTTTTAATAATCAATGAAAGAAATATCCAATGATTTGTACCCATATAATGGTTTAATGCTCCATGGAAAAAATGCTACTGAAAGTACAAATTGGGACACTGAAGGTGACAACTTAAGCTGATCTTTGAGCTGGTAGGAAACTGCCGTCCAGACAAAAGACCTGAAACCCTGCATTTAAAGAGTTAATAAGGTGAAAGGATGAAAAAGAAAAAATGGAAAGTGGAAACTCCAATGGGAAGGCATCCAATGCTAACATAAGTATAATCTAGAAAATGTAAATTTTTACAGTATTTATATGTGTGGACATAAGCTTTTGGACCTTTATGAGGGGGAAAAAACCAATTTTGTTCAGATTAACTGCAACGCCCCATGAAATTCTATAGCAGTTCAAATATGTGCCGTGCTTCAATAAGACGTATTGGGCCAAAAGAAAGCATGGTGATTCAAATAGTAAAATTAACTCAAGACTCTTACAGTTCACGGGTTACATGACCACCACTTTTCCGATTTGGTTCAGACAGAGAAACAAGTAGAAGAAGTAATCTACTAAACTGACTGTCTTAGTCTCGCTTGGGGGGAGGGGGGTTTGGGAAACCTCAGAACTTTATTATACATGAATAAGGAGGAGTGAGTAATTTCTGCTGCTCCTTTTATGCAGGAGTGTAAACCAGACAATGAGCTGAGAGCAAAGCACAGAAACACTAAAATGGAGAAAAAAAAAACTATGATTATGCAATGGCACTAGCAAATAGCAGCTAAAAACACCTAAACTCGTTTACTCTCAGTGAAAAATGGTTTATTTTATCCATTATAATCTTTTCTTCTAAAGAACCAGAAATCCTCAAGTTCAATTATAGGATCAAAAACTTGTGTGGGAATCGGCAGACACCCAATGTGACAATATCAATACGAATCCAAATGCAAAACAACTAGTCAAATTCCTAGAAAACCGAAACCCTCGTAAACCCATGATGTATATGTATCAAAGATTGAATGAGCAAAAGGGATTGTGAATGGGAAAAAGAGAACTGAAACCTGGGTGAAGTAAATCAAGCAAATCAGCCAAAGAAAGGAAGCCCCAAATGAGGATATTAATTGCTTCGTCCATTTGATCATTTTCGATAACAATTACCACAGAGGGTTACTCTTTTGAACCTCTTTAGCTCTCTCACTCACACGAATCCGATTCCATTTCTCCCTCGTTCTGCTGCTTGCGCTTTTGGAGGGAGGACATAAAACGTTCCCTCCCCAACGGTTTCGTTTGGATCCGCGGTGGCGTTATTTTTTTGCTTGACGTTTTTGTCCCCTGTCTCGGCTTGAAATCGCATCGGAAATATTGGATTCGTCCCTCGTATTAGAGGGTTCAATGTGAGCGGCTTTTCCGTCATTTCCTTGGTGTTTGTTTGTATACAGTGTGCAGTTTACACGTCCATTGTCGAACCAAATTTTGCCACGGAAGCACCGGGTCCCGCTGAAAGATATTGACGGACAAAAGCCGTAGCCACTTTGGCTTTGACTTTTGTCTTTTCCCAAACTTTTTTATAATTACTTTTTCATTGGAAAAACTCATAATATTCAGATTAATTTTACAGGCTAATTTACTAAAATAATGAAAAAAATATAAATAAATACATAAAATAATTACTATTAAAATTATTTATGAAAATGTGTCACTTTTAAATGTTTTAATAAGTAATAACAAAAAAAAAAGTACACATTATTTCATTTTAACATTTTTTTGTATAACATGCTATTTCATTTTAGCGTATCATTAAAGCATATGTTAAAATTAAAGTAGAGTGTTAGAATAATAAGAGTCAAAGGGCATAGAAAATTATGAATACGCTGAAATAAAATAACGTGTCACATAGAAACACGTTAAAATAAAATAGCGTGTCTGCCCCTCAATTAAATATGACCAATTTTTGTAAATAGTTTTAACAATAATACTTTTACGTATTTATTTATTTATTTATTGCATTATTTTAGTAAATTAGCCAATTTTCCAATTATATAATTAGATACCACAAACTAAGTTTATGTGTTGCTAATAAAAAATGAATGAATTAGTAAGATTAAGTTGTATTAATTTGATGAAAAGTGTTTGATTTAAATTTTACTTGACATTAGAGTAACTTATCTTTTTTTTTAAAAAAAATAAATTAATATGTCATGTGAGCATATAAACTTGTTACTTAAGTGACATTTAACTATATCAAATTATTTATAGTTGAGTGATATTAAAATAGTATTCAAGACTTATAAATTTTCTGTTTAAACTTAGAATTCTAACCATAAAATACCAAAAAGGTGACATCTACCACTAATAAAATTCAAGCTATATTCCTAATTCAATGAAATAGCTCACCAAAATACAACAATGAAATCATGTGATAATTAACTTCAAGCGTATATGTTTCTAAAACAGATAAACCCATAAGTTATTTATCCATTAATAGGGAAATTCTATTAAAGTTTCACAAAAAAGAATATCATTTTCTTTATTTTTCAACCAGGACCCAAATAATATTTTCTATCCCTTTGCTTATTTGGTGTTTACCAAACATAAGATATGTGTGTGTATATTTATCATGCTATCCTCTCCAATCCTATTTTATCCTATTCTATCATGTATCCCAAACAAACCTAAGAAACAACAAAACATAAGAGGTAGCATCACATAGGGCAAACAACATTTCTTTAATTCTTCTGGTTTAATATAATCTTAACTTTTCTGGTTTAATTTAAGAATTGATACTGTTAAAAATAGCACATTTCTCCAGAAACTTTATCAAGATGTTAGCTTTCTTAAAGAATTTTCCAGAGACTTGAGGAAGTCTCATCATTGACTAATAAAGACTAAAGTGGCGGTTATAGAGGCCTATAAATAAGCATCATGTGCACATAGCTGATGTAAGTACAAGCTAAACTCATTAAGTCAGCACTTTTCTCCACAAATCTTCAGCTTTCTCACTTTACCCATTCGTCTACCAATCACATATATATAAATACACCATTACTATCATTCCCATAAACTAACAGATACACACCAAAGAAGTTTCATTTCCAGCTGCTTCATATACATGACTACATGACTGATCTCAAATCGTTGCCCTTGCTGGTTTGTCCTTGCTGCAGCTAAATGTTAATTTAGCTGGACTACCTGCAGGCCTTCCTGTTGGTCTTCAAATGATAGGTGCAGCATTTGGTGAGGTATTGACTTTTCTTATCCTCTACATTTAGTTCCTTGTTGGAGCTGTTCTATATATGTTGCCTCTAGATTTACGTTCTTCAATCTTCTTTATTAAATTATATAGAAAGAGGGAAGATGATGATTGCCTATTAGATCTGTTGAAAAATGATTGGGAAGATGTTTATATATATAGAATTGATGGAAGAAAAATTATGAAATCACAGCTATATGATAGCAGGCTATGTTAAACTTACCACATGACCAAAATTAGATTGTATGGTCTTACTAATATTTATGAGCATATTGAGCTTACCAATCCTACATATTAATGAGTATAGTTTTAATATCTAATAAGAGCAGTATCATTCTGCTCTCATTAATTGTTTGCAGGGAGAGTTGCTGAGAGTGGGGCATATCTTTGAGTAGAATCTTGAAAATAGCAGATTTGTTCCTCCAATGGTTGCTGATAACATTTCATCCTCAGTACAAATGATCATTTTGGTCTTGGTGAAAGAAGTGGCTAGCCACGAATCATTTCCTTCATTTAACGACAATGAGGTGGCTGAAGCAGAAAATTTAAGGCAAATCAGTATATGGTTTCAAATGAGGTTTTTGAGAACAACTAGTTTTCACACATATATTACTTGCCAAGTCTTACATTCATATGATGATCTGTTTGGGATCCGTTTATCTTGTGAAAGCGATTCTGAGATGTCTGAAAAAGCTCCACTGTTTCCACCACATGTGGCATATATAGATTCATATGATGATCTGTTAGCTGCAGCAGGAATTCAAAGAGAAACAACCCCTCTCCAGTTCCGCCTGAGCCTAGCCGAATTCCCGTTCAAGATGAAGCACTTGGTATTGGACCGTGGTGGCCGCGTTCAAAACCTATATTTCATCGGCGGCTATGAGTCCATACCTGAGAAACCTGAACCTGACGAAGATGAATCTGAACCTGAACAAGATGTAGATGAACCTATTTATCAACCTGAACCCGTATGTTATAAGTCGAAAGGTAGAACTCGTCCCAAAAAATTAACACATTTGAAGAGGGTGTCTTCCAACTTATAATCTCCACATATCCCCACCTAATAGGTGATGTGAGATTCTTTATAACTATTCAATTCCTCATAGTTCCACTCATGACAATATACCATTGTTTTAAGTCGAAAAATAGAACTTACTCTAAAATTAGCCTATAAGAAGAGAGTGTCTCCCAACTTATAACCCCACATATCTCCGCCTATTAGGTGTTGTGTGACTCCTTGTAACTGTCCCATTCCTCGTGGTTCCACTCATGACACCGTACGGAGGTGGTCCAATCATGTCTTTGAATTCGATTTGATGAAAGCAAAAGCTGCCGGCACTCCATCCCATGTGTTGAAAAGAAAAGTGATTCTATTCCCTCACCTGGAGGCAAGCTAGTTTGCGTCTTGGGGGTAATTAATGGTATGATTTATGTCATTCACAGTTCAGACGTTGATTTGTTGCGATAATAGCACTTAATTATGTCTTTGATATTAAAATCAAAACTCACAATAACATAAAGTATGATATTATGACAACATTGCTCTTTTGCCCACCCTAAATTCGTTATATGAAATTTGATTTATGAAATTATGAAAGTAATCATTATTATGTAAATCTTTTAAAAATAATTATTCTCAAGTTTTAATATTTAAAATAAAAGAACTAAAGAGTTTCAAGAGTAAATGTTTTTGTTAAGAGTAAAATGTCATTTTGGTCTCTAAAAAATGCAGCCAAAATTATTTAAATCCCTAAAAGATTTTTTGTATTACATAAATCTCTCAATGTTTGTTCTATTAATCACTTGGGTTCATCTTTTTAAGTTTCTATTTGAGAAACTTAACACAGTTCTACACGCTAACCATTAAGTGTTGACTTAGACAGTTAAATGTTGATATAACATTTAGAGTAAAATATTTTTTTAGTTCTTGAAAAATGCAGTCATTGACAAATTTGTCCTCCAAAAAATTTTGGTGACAAATTGGTCCTTAAATTATTATTTCACTAACAAATTAATCCTATGGTAGGCAAATTCAGTGAAAAGAAAATGAGGACTTTAATGAGAAAAGGAGGGTTTAAACATAGCTAAACAAAATCAGTGAAAAAAATTTAAGAAAAAGTGTCTGTAGGGGTCTAGAACTTTTTTCATTAAAGTACCAGAGGACTAATTTGTCAGACAGAATAATAATTCAAGGACCAATTTGTCACTGAAAATTTTTGGAGGACGAATTTGTCAGTAGTTACATTTTTCAA